>RDPX01000465.1:47935-136249 GCA_003991215.1 Morbakka virulenta | reverse complement strand
TGACAACATCAAACGAAATCATAAATTTATTAGCAGCACTAACCTGTTTAACTTCATCAATGAAGGAAAACGTATCCTTAGCCGCATATTCTGTCGAAATGAGAGGCTTTACCAAATCACCTAAAAACTTAGCCAATTGGTAATTAAAAGTACCAATTGAGGAAACAACCGGCCTAAAAGATGGTATTTTCTCAAATTTCTTATGCACTTTAGGCAAACCGTAAATCCTAGCTGGTAAAGAACCTTTAGGGTATATGTTGTCATAAATATCACTATCCAAAACATTATCCTTTTTCAACTGTCTCAAACATCTCTGAAGTTGTCCTTCCCGTTTTAAAGTCGGGTCTTCGTTTAAAACTTTAAATTTACTAGTATCTTGAACAACCTCTAACATTCTTCTAACATAATCATTTCTATCAACAATCACCACTCCGTTTCCTTTGTCAGGTTTTAAAATCACAATGTTTTTGTTTTTCCTCAATTTATTCAAAATGCTATGTTTTTTTAATACATTCCAAGTTGGTTTGTACCCACTAACATAGCTGTTTGCCAAATGAGACAATTGGGATCTAACTTCAGTTTTTTCATTTTTTTCTCTCAAGTGACTAATTAGAAAATTGTTTACCATTTCGAAAGTAACAAACACATCTGATTTTCGTAAACATTTGGGTGGTATAGCAAATGACAATCCATTCGTGAGAATGTCTCGTTCTTCCTCTGACAAAGAGTAAGATGAAAAATTACGGATGACCTCTTCTGAAGTGAAGGGTGTGGCACTGTTCTTGGTCAAGGACTGTAATTTCTTCATGTGAGATTTTACTATTGACGAAACATAATTCTTGATGTTCTTATTGATGGTGCGCGTTATTAAATAGCAATCCACTGCAGAAACTACCTTAAAGATATGGTCAGAATGTTTTGTAAGATTCTTTTGAATTTGAGCCTTTTCCTTCATTCTTCTGCGAATAGCATCACGTAACAATCTCTTCCTTATAGATATTCCAAGAAATTTTTCACAGTGAGGAATATTAAAAGCCAGAAACTTTGGTATCACATTTAAACTTTGACAGTTTTTTAAAAAGTTTAAATCAAGGTCCACCTTTTTTGCTTTCTTGTGTAATTTTTCCAGCTTGCGTAGAACAACAACATTAATATCATTCTCATACTTCTGTGCAACATCGTGAATAAAATTTCCAAAACTGCGATTCAGCACAAATACAGATAAACATTTCATGAAAAACACGATAGTTTTTAACCTTTTCATCATTTACATGTTTCGGTATTCACATACCTTCTTCAGAATGTATATAAAATGTACAAGAAACATCAAGGCTTTTATACTAATCAAAACATAATTCAGTGTTACAGAGCGTATGTAACAATACCCAAGAGAAAAAACAGAACAAAGACACTAAACAAGCAACTGTCCTATGTAACAATAAAACTGTTTATTTAATGCCGGTTGTTTCCATTTAATATGCAAACCCTCTTTTATACGTAGTTGGTACTTAGTGCTTGCATAATCTAAAATGGAAAAACAACTACCATTATTGCAAGCTCTTTTGCAGTCTAAAGAGGAACGGACAGACATTTTTCAGCAATCTTTCTGAAACAGACACCGTATTTTTTGGTCCTCGCTCAAAATGGTGAAAGGTAGATTTCACCGTTTTAAATTCGTTGTGTCCCATATACTGGAAACATAAATAAAACTGAATTTTTAAATTTGTACTCTTTTATATCTCTAAATATTAAAGTGTTTTTAATAAAAGTAATGTCAATTTCTGATCATCTTGAAAAAAAATTGTTACTAGAACGACTGTAAATTCCAGTTTATGATTTTAGTATTATAAGTATTTTTATTATTATTTTTTTATTTATTTTTTTTATATATTTTTATTATTATTTTTTATTTATTTTTTTTATATATTTTTATTATTATTTTTTTTATTTATTTTTTTAATATATTTTTATTATTATTTTCTTTATTTATTTTTTTTATATATTTTTATTATTATTTTTTTATTTCAATTTGCTGTAATTGTTTAATTTTCAAACATAAACAAGGCATGATCGAATTACAAATGTGCTGAGTCTGAATTTTTCATTTCAAAAGCACCAAAGTTAAGCATTCGTGTTAGAAATGTGTTAACACTTTATGATTGCCACAAAAGCCTAGTTTTTAGGTCTACATATAATTAAAAAAAGTCTTCATATGCATCTTAAAACTAAGAGTTTTCTTAATCGTAAAATACGGTAATGTTATTTGACGAATGTTTTTGTTTGACAATTCTATCAGCAAGTTTCTTTTGCCCCTTAAAATAAAATTTAAAAAAATCAATAAAAAATTACCTCTATCTAGAGGGTTACTTTCTTTCAACTTCTTACATAATCTTTAAAGAGGAATTTTGATTCCGTTCTATGATAAAAAATAATATTTTACAAGTCGTGTTTGGAGATTAAATGTTGAAAGAGCATAAAAACAACGTGGTAAAAATTGAATATTATCCGAAAAAGGAAGAGTAAAGCAAGGAAGACTAAAGCAAAATGAAATAGAAAATTAACTGCAGCTAAAAAGTTACAGTAAAAAGAATAAAAATGAAAAATTTAGGAATTAACGAAAAACTGACTTTGAAGTGCAACAAGAGGACATAGGTGAATGTGATTCCAATAACCAAAAGAAAAACAAAATAATAAAATAGAATCTGGATAAATTTGAAACCATTCCATTGTCTACTAGCAACATCAAAACCGTCTTTAGATCAAAGGTCTTTCGGAAGCTTGTAGTAAGTTGAGTTGAAAAATGAAAAGATTTGTTAGCAAAATCAAGTTTTATTTTGGGTACATGTTTGTGTAATTATTTCTGGTTTACTTGTTGTGCTCAATAAATGTCAAAATAATTGTTGAAGAAATCATACAAACTGATCATACAAAATCTTAGTTTTCTACCACTTACTACAGAAAACTAATAGTGCATTGCACTTGACAAGATTTGCCAAGAACTTGGAGGAGGTTCGAAGTATGAAGTTCTCTTGTTACGGCTATGATTAATCAAGCGACAACTAGTATTAAAATGTTTCTTAGAGAAAGGTCTACTGCAAGAAAAGGAGACCTTGTTCAATTTAATTCTTTTAAATATCTAAGAAGTCAAAAAACAGGAGTATGTGGCTCACAAATAGATTAAGGAAGATCCGCTGTAGTTATTTATTTTAAGTAAATTACAAAAAGTCAGTTTATTTGAAGGTTACATTTATAATCTACCAAGTGTGTTCAAATGTAAACTTGTTTAGTGATCTTACGAATCATGCCTCTAACACGATCCATTGTTAAATTTATTTAATTCATACTAAATTCTACCCATCTCAATTGTAAACGTCAAAAAGTTAGACTCTTTAAGAGTAATTAAAAAGTTTCAGATGGCAATAAGAGAGTATTAAAAACGTTATTTTATTTTTTAAGTTTAGTTCTAGTTAAAATACGGAATTGAGCACACCCATTCGACACCTTCTGTAACACAAACCTGTTATTCTGTTTTAGTGTGTTGAAAATGTTCCATTACAGCTAACATTTCACTTCTTCTACATTACCATTAAGGCAGAATGTGATAAACTACTTGTCATGTTCTATGTCAGAATTCTAGAAATGATGTTAACAGTAACACTTAAAGAGGTTTACGTAATCCGAAAGATTTGTTATTGATTAGCCTAGGTTGGCCACAGTTTGTTAATGGGTTCAACAGGTTAGCCAAAATAGAAATGCTTGTCTGGGGAAAAGAATAGTCTGAAAACTATTAATATTTTAAATCAATCTAGTCTTTCTGTTTATGGGTACCTAATGATGGATTATGCGTTGCCTACAGTATCTGTAGTTTTTTTTATATATTGTCATACCTTTGATGTTTCTGCTTTTTTCTTATGTAGTGGCATATATTTTGCTTGTGTTTTGCTAACTAAATATAATTATATATTCTTTGTTCATCTATTGCCATCTGTTGAGTTTCATATGTTGGTTTGCGGATTTCGTCTACTGGGAATATATTCAACTCAATCAGATTCTAAAATCTGTCTCAAACTCCAATGAGACGGCAAAGAAGAAAAGAAGGGAAAATGAAATGGATGTGAAGTTAACAAAACTGAAATATATGGATGGCTTTTATATTGTTATCTTTTTAGCTTAACCTGATGATTGTAGTTATGCTACCAAAGTATATCAGGAGTTAACAACAATTGTTACAGATGAATCCAACTTCTTCTCCAACTAGTATATTTCCATTTAAATTTGCAACAGGGTCTTTGAAACAGAAAAAATAAAATAAAAACACAAATCATACATCCATACACCCTACTTAATAATGAGTCCTATAGATTTGCCGTAATTGTATGAAATTTTGATTTTTTATATACATGACATAATATAGTTTATATACAAGAATATCTGTAGTGAATTTAAGGGTATATTTAAATATATATATAATATAATATATATAATATAATATATATATATATATATAAATATCATACCAGACGTAGAAACAGAAAACGAAACAATATACTTTGGTACAACCCGCCATACAGCAAAGACGTCAGCACCAGAATCGGACACAGATTCCTCACCCTAATCGACAAACACTTCCCTGAAGACCACATACTACGCAAATCTTTAACCGAAACAACATCAAAATTAGTTACAACTGCATGAACAACACAAAACAAATCATCGACATCCACAACAAGCGCATTCTTAACTTACAAAAGCCAAACGACACCGCTACAAACAGCACTAAGAACAAAAAAACATGCAACTGCCGACAAAACAACACATGCCCACTTAACGACAACTGTCTACAAAAATCAGTTGTCTACCAAGGAATCGTAATATGCAAAGACAACACCACCACTGAAGCATACATAGGACTCACAGAAAACGAATTCAAAACCAGGTACAGACGTCACATCGCATCTTTTCGACACAAAAAGTACAGAAACTCGACGGAACTCAGCAAGTACATCTGGACATTAAAAGACGGAAATATAGACCATACAATNAAACTGACTTTGAAGTGCAACAAGAGGACATAGGTGAATGTGATTCCAATAACCAAAAGAAAAACAAAATAATAAAATAGAATCTGGATAAATTTGAAACCATTCCATTGTCTACTAGCAACATCAAAACCGTCTTTAGATCAAAGGTCTTTCGGAAGCTTGTAGTAAGTTGAGTTGAAAAATGAAAAGATTTGTTAGCAAAATCAAGTTTTATTTTGGGTACATGTTTGTGTAATTATTTCTGGTTTACTTGTTGTGCTCAATAAATGTCAAAATAATTGTTGAAGAAATCATACAAACTGATCATACAAAATCTTAGTTTTCTACCACTTACTACAGAAAACTAATAGTGCATTGCACTTGACAAGATTTGCCAAGAACTTGGAGGAGGTTCGAAGTATGAAGTTCTCTTGTTACGGCTATGATTAATCAAGCGACAACTAGTATTAAAATGTTTCTTAGAGAAAGGTCTACTGCAAGAAAAGGAGACCTTGTTCAATTTAATTCTTTTAAATATCTAAGAAGTCAAAAAACAGGAGTATGTGGCTCACAAATAGATTAAGGAAGATCCGCTGTAGTTATTTATTTTAAGTAAATTACAAAAAGTCAGTTTATTTGAAGGTTACATTTATAATCTACCAAGTGTGTTCAAATGTAAACTTGTTTAGTGATCTTACGAATCATGCCTCTAACACGATCCATTGTTAAATTTATTTAATTCATACTAAATTCTACCCATCTCAATTGTAAACGTCAAAAAGTTAGACTCTTTAAGAGTAATTAAAAAGTTTCAGATGGCAATAAGAGAGTATTAAAAACGTTATTTTATTTTTTAAGTTTAGTTCTAGTTAAAATACGGAATTGAGCACACCCATTCGACACCTTCTGTAACACAAACCTGTTATTCTGTTTTAGTGTGTTGAAAATGTTCCATTACAGCTAACATTTCACTTCTTCTACATTACCATTAAGGCAGAATGTGATAAACTACTTGTCATGTTCTATGTCAGAATTCTAGAAATGATGTTAACAGTAACACTTAAAGAGGTTTACGTAATCCGAAAGATTTGTTATTGATTAGCCTAGGTTGGCCACAGTTTGTTAATGGGTTCAACAGGTTAGCCAAAATAGAAATGCTTGTCTGGGGAAAAGAATAGTCTGAAAACTATTAATATTTTAAATCAATCTAGTCTTTCTGTTTATGGGTACCTAATGATGGATTATGCGTTGCCTACAGTATCTGTAGTTTTTTTTATATATTGTCATACCTTTGATGTTTCTGCTTTTTTCTTATGTAGTGGCATATATTTTGCTTGTGTTTTGCTAACTAAATATAATTATATATTCTTTGTTCATCTATTGCCATCTGTTGAGTTTCATATGTTGGTTTGCGGATTTCGTCTACTGGGAATATATTCAACTCAATCAGATTCTAAAATCTGTCTCAAACTCCAATGAGACGGCAAAGAAGAAAAGAAGGGAAAATGAAATGGATGTGAAGTTAACAAAACTGAAATATATGGATGGCTTTTATATTGTTATCTTTTTAGCTTAACCTGATGATTGTAGTTATGCTACCAAAGTATATCAGGAGTTAACAACAATTGTTACAGATGAATCCAACTTCTTCTCCAACTAGTATATTTCCATTTAAATTTGCAACAGGGTCTTTGAAACAGAAAAAATAAAATAAAAACACAAATCATACATCCATACACCCTACTTAATAATGAGTCCTATAGATTTGCCGTAATTGTATGAAATTTTGATTTTTTATATACATGACATAATATAGTTTATATACAAGAATATCTGTAGTGAATTTAAGGGTATATATAAATATATATATAATATAATATATATAATATAATATATATATATATATAAATATCATACCAGACGTAGAAACAGAAAACGAAACAATATACTTTGGTACAACCCGCCATACAGCAAAGACGTCAGCACCAGAATCGGACACAGATTCCTCACCCTAATCGACAAACACTTCCCTGAAGACCACATACTACGCAAATCTTTAACCGAAACAACATCAAAATTAGTTACAACTGCATGAACAACACAAAACAAATCATCGACATCCACAACAAGCGCATTCTTAACTTACAAAAGCCAAACGACACCGCTACAAACAGCACTAAGAACAAAAAAACATGCAACTGCCGACAAAACAACACATGCCCACTTAACGACAACTGTCTACAAAAATCAGTTGTCTACCAAGCAATCGTAATATGCAAAGACAACACCACCACTGAAGCATACATAGGACTCACAGAAAACGAATTCAAAACCAGGTACAGACGTCACATCGCATCTTTTCGACACAAAAAGTACAGAAACTCGACGGAACTCAGCAAGTACATCTGGACATTAAAAGACGGAAATATAGACCATACAATGTCTTGGAGAATCCTTTCAACAAACCGACCCTACAATAACACAAACAAAAGATGCAACCTCTGCATCAAAGAAAAATTCCTAATCATTTACCGCGCACAATTAGCCACTTTAAACAAATGGAACGAACTTGTATCTTCTTGCCGTTATAGCAAAAAACTTTTGTTAATGAACACTAAAGCGTACCAACAGTAGTTGTGAATAAGATATATAAAGCGCTACTGGAATATTTTTATTTGTACATTTCCTGACGAGTGAGTAAAAGCACGAAACAGGCTTGTCGAGACGGAGAGTGTAGTCCAACTTACTATATCTCTTTTATTTCGCTCTGCATTTATGTATCGAGCACTCTAATACAGTTAACCGAATCGAAAGCACTATAAATATATATATATATATATATTCCAAGCATAAAATATTAATTCATAAACGATTAGTTGACAAACTAAATATTTTTTGTTGAACTTTACTTTGATTGTAAATATGAAATTTATAGAATAATTGTTATTAGATACTCGGCCTCTGTTCCTCTCTCTTTCTTTAATATATTTGATAAAATTCGCTGAGCTTATCACCTACCCTATAGGCTGCAAACTGTCACAGTACCCTTGGCACTGCAAAAGGAAAGAAAGAATAGAAAATTTAGCACGAATAGGCAAGATTAAAGAAAAAAGAGCTAAAGGAAGACCGAAAATTACATTTTTTGAAGAAGAGCGGAATGGAGAGGGAAATCCCCATTGGAAATCATAACAGTACGGAAAACAGAAGCGATTTGCATAAAATGACCTCTGATGTTATGCAGAAGGGCGCAAGAAAAAGAAGACGATGCTGAATAATGAATTATATTTTAGTACTCTGTCATGATAAAGTTAGATTATAGTCTTAATAGACTATAATCTAACTCTGGACTTTATATCAGTGCTCACATACAAGGCTAAGCCTATTACAGGGATTTTTCTCAGAAAAATGCTCTCAAAAGAATTGAAGGTAGGCACAGTGATGAAAGCAATATCCAAGGATAATATTTGAATTTTAAAAAAATATCAAGAGGAAAATGTGGATGGCATGAAGTGTCTATGCTGTGATCGTTGCAATTACGAACAACCTTATTTAATATTATCTTTACGATAACCTTTTAATAGTTTAAGTGAATGTGGAGGCGCAAGTGTAGGTTACTGATTTTTTTTCATGAATAGGAAGCAGTGTACATTACAGAAATGTACAAAACATTTATATAAACTACAATACAGTATGTCATTTTACCACTATTAATTTTATTTTGTTGAATATTGTTTTTCCTTTATTTTTTTCCCTTTTTTTGTAATACCTCGGCTTCCTACTGTGACTAAAAATTTTTTATTCTTTGCACACAATAAGAAAGTAAATGGTATTTGGTACAGAACTCAGATCTTGCATAATCATAAAGGTCACTTTGATCAAAATCTTTAATATTTCCTTGCTTTTTCCGTAAATAAAATTTCTTTGAATTTGCACCTTTTAATGCTGGGGCCAGAGGGGTGCCAGTCAAAAAGCAGTAAATCAAAATGAGCGTGATTTTATTCCAATATAATGACTAAGATTGCCTGACATTGTTGTTATGCGAATACCAATACCCTCCTATTGATCAAATGCCTGCTATTTTCCTTTTTTACCTGTCCACCTTCTTCATTGTTGTAAAAACAGTTTTGTTGATAACTCTCCCCCTTCTTGTTTCTCTGATTAAATTTTTTTAACACATGTCAATTCCTTCTTTTTTCCCCCTTCAGATATCATGCCCTTACTTTTCCTCTTTGCATTTTCCTCTCTGAACAATCCCAGAAGTCAGCTCAAAGCTTTGGTTGAAGTTAAAGGAAATGTCAAAAGGTTCTCATTATTTTATGTGATTACTGAACTGTGTGGCTGATTTTAAAGAAGACCAAACCATTATAAATAAGTTCCACCCTTCTTCATAATGCCCTGAAGTTCTACCAACAGGTTTTTAAACAATAATTAAAAAAGGTCAGTTAAATGGAAAATGTGACATTAAGTTTTACAAAAATGTAAACAAAGAATTTAGACAATAAAAAGTATCCAAAGACGAGAGGGAAAGGGAGATTCAAATGAAAGTGATACCTTAAAGACACATAAGTGGTTTTGTAATGTGGTTAGGTATTATCAGCTGCTGACAGATATTTTTGAAGAGAGAGTACTAAATAATTGATTTATGTGGAAGAAAAGTTTGATAAAGCCTGCTCAGGTAAAAAAATATTGCGTGGGTTAGTGGGGTTGGGGTTGGTGGCATTTACATGATCAACTAAAGAGATTTATGAGATAAAGGACAAAAATATACAACAAAAGAGTAAAATCAACAAAAAATGTGCCAAATACTGATGGCGAGAAATACTAAAAAAATCGAAAGAAATAAAGAGAAAGCGAGAAAGTTAAGGAGAAAAAGTAAAGGGGAAGGGTTTAGAAAGGTAAAGAAAGAAAAAGTACAAAGAGCATGGCCAAGTAAGAAGAGGTATCACCATCAGGAGCGTGGAATGTTCACTTCTGGACAGAAGAGTGTCTCGCACTCCAAACGGTTTCATTTTGTACTTTGATTTGTCATGGTTTTACAAAATAGTCCTTTTTATTCCTCTGTTATATTCTTTATATCATATATTTCTTTCTTCGACTTACCATCAGTTACTGTTAACATTGCATAAAAGATTAATAAAAGACCATCTAATCATAAAAGATTAGATGGTTTATCTTTAAGACCACAGTTAAATATTTTCCGGGTTTTTGAATAATTTAATTTTCAATATTTTTTAATTGGAAGGGTAATAGCAGATTTTCGTTTTTTCCTCATTAAATTGTACCTCCTCACTCTCAGGAAATCAAAGACAGAAGGTTAAGGAACCCCCGCCCACCCACCTCTCTCTCTGTCTGTCTGTCTTTCTGTCTCTCCCCCACCCTCTCTCTCTGTTTCTGTCTGTCTCTCTCTCTCTCTCTCTCTCTCTCTCTCTCTCTCTCTCTCTCTCTCTCTCTCNCTCTCTCTCTCTCTCTCTCTCTCTCTTTCTCTCTCTCTCTCTCTCTCTCTCTCTCTCTCTCTCTCTCTCTCTCTCTCTCTCTCTCTCTCCCTCTACCTCTCCTTATGTCAATATGTATATCTCTACATTTCCTCTTTCTCTTTTTCCCTCCAGTTCAACAAAACTGTCTCCCTTTTTCAGTCATCGCTTAAAGTACCCACCCTTCGCTTCTTCATCACAGAGTAATTTAACTTATTTTAACACCATTGATTCCAACAGAGCGGATTTTGGTATTTCGTCTGACATATGCAAATATGAAGTAACTGTTGTACCAGACAAAGAAAGCTGCAAATTTTTAAAAGCTCGTTTTGTCTTACAACAAACACTATATTAAAATTTTGGCGTTATTACTTTTTGAGTTCGAAGTAAAAAACTGCTGTAACCATCTTGATTTTATCTTACCTATTCCTATTAATAATGGAAGTATCCAGTTACAATCCGGTTGTATCAGACACCGTCGTATTAATCCAAGCTTATAACCAATTAAGCTAGTAATCCACTGTAGTTCAGTGGAATGAGTAAAATAAGAGAGCTCTTTATCATCTCAATAGCACCCAGTCATTGAGCGATTAAATTAGAAATGACTCATCCGTCTCAGTATTGCTCAATGACATTTTTTAAAAAGTCTCGTTCTCTGTTCGAGGACGAATTAACTGCGGGGGGTTTCTCGGTTTGTAACCCAAGTCTCCTGGACTCCAGGTGAGATATTAACTTAGTAGGCTTTCAACAGCTTGTGGTCTCGCATATAGTATTGACATAATGGTCTGCTAAATCATAGTTAATGTCTAATGAAGACGATTAACATCAAATATAGTAACCAGATTTTAACGTTTGCAATTAATTGACAGGAGCATGGTAACACCTGATGGTATTTAGACAAACTAAGAGTGAATATGAGAGGACAGATTATTAGCGTGCTTTTGCTAGTGTGAAAGGATGACTATCAGTTGGTTAAGTCTTAGCAAATCAATGGCATTATAGATGGTTTTATTTTCAGTGATACTGCAGAAACAGCATGCCAATCTATCCTTAAGAGATAAGAAATGCAAACTTAAGAGTATTAAGAAATTTCTTAGTTGGGATTTTGGTTGTTTGCAAATCAATGAATATGATTTTGGTTGGAACTAAAGGTGACTTGTGTATTTCGCAAACATAACTTGTAAAATGCTTTGCTAGCTGTTTGTTCAAATATATATATATATATATACATATAAATGTAAATTTGTTAGGTAGCTTAAAAAGCATGCTTGAGACCTTGCTAAACTGATATCACTTGTTAGTTTTCTGAAAACTTTTAACATGGTAAAATCAGACATGTTTTTCAAGATGCGGCTTTTTAGTTTGGTATGTTGGTAACAGAATTCCATTTCTCTTTCAGTTTTCTATTTACTTCAAAAAAAAAAAACAGTTAAAAAAACTACAGTTTATATCATTGATCAAATTAAACGCTTCAAGAAACTCTCCTTGCTTTATCCGTATTTTTAATGACCTTTCAATTTATCTATCCTCCTATTAATCTGTCCATATATCCTTTTATAAATCAATCAATCTATTTATCAATGGATCTACTAATCTGTCTATCAATCTATCCTTCAATCAATCTTTCTATTAATTCATCTATCAATCTTTCCTTTTTTAATCAATCTATCCTTCGTAAATCGATCTATTAATCTATTTATCAATCAATCTGTCAAACTATCTGTGAAGCTAACAATTTATTTATTCTTTCTCGATTAAAAAGTATAGAGAGCTACATCCACAAAAATTGAAGAAAATTAAAGAACAAAATGACTTCTATTATAAAACAATTTATTTCTTTTTCAAAGCGATACATATTCCCGAGAATAATTTGCTTGAAAAGAGAGTAATGACACTCTAAATCAATATCAAACAAATATCGTAGTCATCTCTGGTACCAACTGGTTTGCATTGTTTCAGGATATAAATTAAATTGTTAAAAAGATAGTTACATAGTTACAATAAGAAAAGGTATCTTTTATGACAGCTTTCTGTTTGAAACCGGCAACTCAGGTTAGGTTCATCAAGTATCCTGAGAGAGACATAAGAGTTGGTCAGAGACTTTAACTATATAGATATCAAAAGATAAATCCCAGTAATGTTTATTTAATAAAGAGCTTTGAGCTCAATCAGGTCATAAACAGGATCTACACTCAAAGACAAATCGAGCAAACAAGTATCCCTTCCAGCAATTTCCTCTGAATAGATGCTGTTCCTTACAAGCCTACTTTTTGCAATAGTCCTGTTTTGATATCTTGCTTTTCAGCAATGCTTTCGGACTCTTGCTTACTATTTAAAATGCACCAAGCATATATCATCATCATTTTCTATTATGTTTAATATGTTGCCTCACAAAGCTTTAGTTCTCATTTGCTTCGGTTGTTATTGGTGGGATCCCTGATAGCTACCTGCCATCTAAGGTATCACAATCCTTTCACCTGTAGCTTTAATGCCCAAGGACCAACGGTAAGATTCGGGATTTACCTAACAGTGCTGTTTTGGGAACGTTCTGCATTCATCATTATTCATATTTGTTTAACATTGCTTTCAAAGTTTTTCGAGACAGCTCCCAAGGCAGCCATGTTCACAGGGATAATTTTAATCTTCTCCATTTTCCATAGGCAAGCAATCTCATCTCGTAGAGGTCTGTACTTATCAACTTTCTCCTGTTCTTTTTCTAGCACCCTCACATCTCTGATCCCGTTCACCAAATTTGAAACCCTCAGTCTCCCCTTTCAGTCCAAAGATGCTCAGTCACTGATGTGTTCGCGTCACAAACTGCCTGTGGAGAGGTTTATCTTGCCACTTATGTTCTAACTGTTCAAGTCCAAAATTTTTTACTTTTCGTTTCGTCTTCTTTGCTATGGCAGTGGGTGTAAGCTCTTCATTTAAATTTTCAATCTCCAATTTAATTTCTCTAAAAAACCTATTCAATTGTTTAGAAATAGAATGAAGCTTTTTCGAATTTTCGTAAGAATGTATTCAGGATGCCCAATAGTAGATGTTTTGTGAGACAGCTAAAGCTTGATCACGTCCTGACCTCATTTGTTTGTTGGTAAATACAGCCTGTCGACATCTAATTTTTGTATGGTGCATTCTATTACATGTTACTTGTTTCCTTATTGTTGTTTCTAACCTTGTAATTTCATTCATATTCCAATTAATAACATTAAAACTAAGTAACAACTGATATTCTTAGTGTATTGATCGCAGGAATCTGGTTCTTGGAATTTAGTTCAGTTTTCATAATGATCTCACCCTTCTCAAACACTCTTCTCTAATTGTTTCCTTCATAGTAGCATGTTGAATGCAGTCACCCTTGTTCACTCCTTTATATTTGTACGTACTTTTCTGCTCAAGTTCTTTTATCACCGTTACATCATCTAAAACAATATTTTCAGTACTAATTAGCTTTCCACAATTAAAAGTTGCTTTAGTACACTTATCTAGCCCAAATTCCATTCCAAAGTCATCACTGAACGACCTCACACATTCAAGTTCACCATCATTACAAGCAGACAATTTTAAGTCACCTATGTAAAACAGGTGGCCTACTTTTCTCTCGTTGATCTTATATCCATAGCCTGTACCATACCGAATCTTTGAAAGAGGAATAAGTGCGAGCCAGAAAAGAAGGGGGAAAGAGAGTCATTTTGAAAGATTCCACATTCAATTTTCATGCCATTTGAAGTGAGTGTTCCGCTCCGCTCTTGTGACAGAAAGAAATATTTGTTTCCCATAAAGTTATACTAGTTCTCATAAAATTAATAAGTACCGGTGACGCATTGTATATTTCTAAAGTTCTTAGTATACGTGAATGTGGAACACTATCGAAAGCCTTCTTGTAATCGATCCAGGCTGTGCTAAAGTTCTAATATTTTGAGTGACCATTCTCTATAATCACTTTTTAATGAGCAATTGGTCTTTACACCCACAGAACCCCTTGCGACAGCCCTTTTCCTCAATAGAAAAGATGTTTTGTTCTTCCAGGTGTTTATATGTTCTTTCTTTAAGAATGGAGGTCAAGAGTTTATAGGTTGTGGAAGGGCAGGTATAGGTCGGTAATACGTCGGTAGTTTTTTGGGTTGTCAGTTTTGAGATTTTTTGCTGGGAGATATGTTGTGCCCTGGCAGAGCCATGTTGGTGTTTTATCCGGCGTTTATTGTAATAATATTAAGGTTTAATGCTAATTTAAAGTGTAAGGAGGGAAGTGAGGGAAGAAAATGTTCCACAATTTGTCAATTCTAGGGGAATTTTATTTGTTTGACTTTCTAATTGCTTCTTCTACTTCTTCAGTCGTTATATTTTCCTATTTCTGTTATTGTAATTCCTCGTTATCACCCTCTAGTTTTTTTTATCCAATTAGCATTCCCATTGTCAGTTTCCACATTTACCCATATTGACTTCCAAAATTCTCTAATTCAATCTTCTGATGGAACGTCTTCTACGAATGTAGTATCTTTGCCAATTTTGAGGTAGAATTTCGTAGTGTCTGTTTCATATATCTTATTGTCTGAAAAATGTTACGCTTATCAAATCTACGTAACATTTGGTCTTCACTTGAAGTTTCGGTTTCAATTCTTCCTTTATGCTGGGGATTTGTTCTTTGTGTTCAATTTTGTGCCTTTTCATCACTTTCCTAGCTTTCATAGAACAGTTTCTCTCCTAAAACTTTCTATTTCCTTTTCCATCTTCAATTACCATTTTGACTTACTGCTTTACCTGGTATTATTCCTCTTCCTTTTTGTCTTAAGCCCACATTTTCCTTGAACTACTTTTTCTGTTGCAAAAATCAGTTGATTACGTTCAGTAAGATCAAGATCTATCTCATTAAATAATCGATTGGCAGCGGCGTTTACTATTTCCAATATCCATATTATCTATTTTAACACTTTCCTTGTTCTGTTCAATACATTTAAGAAAGGTATCATCAGTTTTATTTAATTGAGGTGGTTTTTTTTAACGCAAAGTAAAAACAGTACATCATTTCCTTATATTCTTCCTTTGTCCACGTCTTTCGTTTTTTCTTGTGATTTTGTTTAGGTGGTGAATCAGGGCCAGGGGTAGAAGCAGCCTCGTCCTATTTTCCTGGGAAGAATTAGACCTAGTAGCAGATTTTTCGACCTCAGACTGGTCTCTCCCTGAGGGACGCGTCCCTTGTTGACTCGTGCCACGGACGAGGAGGTATGATTTCTTTCTTATTTTCATTTGACATAAAGTGCATTTTAACCTTACTACCAAGGAGCTGGATTTACCCTGTCAGTTGCCACCTGGTATTTCATACCTACGCGGATTATTATTATAATTACTATTATTATTATTATTATTATATAGTTATCGCAGACTAATAAAATGTCATTTCATTTAGCGGTAATGTCTCCTTATATCTCAATTTTCTCCTTCTGTTCTATCTGGGTATCATAGGGAGTGGCAAAGTCAATCATAATGGAATTATTTTCGTTCTGCTTGATTAAAATTAAATTTGGTCTCTTGGCGTAAATTACATGTCCCACAATACTTTGAAAGTTCATGGTTGCATCACTTATCGCTTACACGAAACACAAGCTTTCTGCATATGTTACAATGAATACTTCTAACAACCCAACCATGTCTATTTTTGTATTTTTTTCTGTGCAATCTTGCTGCATCCACTAATGAGGTGTTTGAGAGTTTCATCAACCTTATCGCAAATTTTACTTTTACCCTCCTCCTTGTTTTTTTTCCACTCTGGCCTTGATGAGGTTCGTCGTAATACCTTGCCCTTAAGCTGCTATGATAAGAGTATTAGTCTCCCTCTTAAATCGTCCATTCTTCAACCATTTCCACTTTCTTTACAGCAATCTCCTCAGTTTGTAAAATAAATAGGGTATGCAAAACTTTCGTCTTCCAGCTTTCCTAATGCTCTTTTACCTTCAACCTTTCGTTCTTTCAGTGTTTCCTTTATTTTCATGTCTCATCTTTTAGCTACACCCAAAAGTAGTTCCTTACTCTCTTGTACGTACCCTCCAATCTTTGATGTTTCTGTCGTATCTTTAATGTTCAAAAGTCCTCTATCACATTTAGTTCGTAAAATATGCAACAGGTATACATTGCTTTTTGAATGACGTCCCTTATGTATTGTCATTAGCTTCCTAGTACGTCTATCAAATTCTTCGATCTCTTGTTTCCTATATTCTACAAAGGGAGCAGAGTACCTTACAATTGAAACAGCTCTTGTATTAATTGGTTTAATGATGTTATTTCTATTTTGCCTCTAACATTATTAACACTTCTTTTGTACTCTTTGATGACTCTTGCTTTCATCTATGATGTCTCTATATATCATCTAACTCTTGGACCAATAGAGTCTTGTAGCTTTCGTTTTCTTGTACATTATCTATTATTGCGTTATAAGCAATGCCATCAGTCTCGATGATCTATGCAAACTTTTCGAGAACAAATTGTATTTCTATGTCTGAATAGATTATCCTGATTGTTGGTATTAATAATTCTAGATCTTCTTGAGCTTTTCCGTTGAGTCTTAAATCATCCATATAGAGTAAATGGTTAATTTTAATCTCACTTGATCCAAACTTATTCCCTAGAGCTACTTTTCTCAAGATGCTTGTAAGTGGTATCATTGATATAACAAACAATAAAGGCGATAAGGCATCCTCTTGAAAGATCGTTTTTTTTATTATTATTTCTTCAAATATTTCATCTCTTCACATCATTTCAAACCTCCATGATTTCTTTATCTCTCTTAGTAGATAAAGAACATTTTGTTTTACTTTCAGAGACATTCCATTAATCTAGAGTGTAGAACCATGTCATACGCTAATCTAACCATGTCATTGACAATTTTTTTCTTAGATTTTTCACTTCATTCAGAATCATTTGATATACAAATATATATATTAGATTTCTTGTTACTTAAAAGTTTTTCCAGCATCCTTTCTGCTCTTCAGGTAAGAGTTATTTTACCTCTTAGTATCTTTATATTTCTGCAGAAGATATGCCTGTCAGTAATTTCCATCCAAGAGGGAAACATGTTGAGGGAGAGTGTAATTGCTTACAACTATACCTTTGGGTTTATCTTTTTGGATAAGCATTGTTCTTTCCTTTCTCATCCGCAATGGTCTTTTACCTTCCTTTAAACATTTTGTAAGAAACGCAAGCTGCATGTGTTTGTATTTGAATTTCTTCAGCTAAAATCCTTAGACATCATCTGGTCCTAGTGCTTTCCAGTTGAAAAAGTTTCTCATTATTTTCTTAACCGTGTTTTCTGTAGTGTTAATCTCTTCTTGACCACTAATTTCCTTAACTTTTTTATAAATTCTCTTGAGATATTTTGCATCTTCCTTGTGGTTTTCCTCTTTGCTCAAGATATCACACCAGAATGTTTTTTCTTCTTCTGAATCTGTTGTTTCGTTTTTCTCCCAGCCTTGTTGGTCGTTTAGTTGCTGGTAGAATCTTCTTTCATTGTTACTGAATAACCAGCTCTGCTGAAATTGAGATATTGTCTGATTACATTTCTTTATTTTGGCTGCTTCAGCTTTAATTCTCTGGGAAATTATCTCTTTGGTTGTCTAAATCTCTTTCTGTTTGATATTATATCTTCTCAGCAGTAGATCGTCATGCTTTTTATTTACTTTTCTCTACTCCATAAGCATGTTAATATTTTATTGATTCTTGTTTAAATCTTTCAATTCCTTTTCCAGCTTTCTTTCATAACATGTTCCTTCTTGTCATTTCTGTTTTTATACCCACTATTTCCCTTATTAGTGCTGCTCCAAAATAAATTATATGATTTACTGCAGTAAAATCCATTACCTTCACTTTGCCATGTACTGCATTCATCTTGTCTACTGCATTTGGCAATCTCTTTCTTTTTACTCCTCTTAATGCTGGCATTCTTTTGCGACTCCTTCCTTGAATTTTATTCAGTTGTTGCTGTATCCCCTTTTGCTTTTAATTTAATTCATTTTGATCTCTGCCTACCTCAAAATCTCTCGTATTTATTCTTTCATGTACGTTTTGCCTCTCGTTCATCATGTTCATTTCAGTCTTCATTGAACAAAGTTCCTGCAACTCCACATTCTTCACCTTCTACCGTTCTTTTAATCTCTTTCAGTTCAATATCTGTTAACCATTTCTTTCTCATCTTCTGTGCCTTCTGATCTAGTAATCATTTGTTCAGTTATTTGAAACATACCTACGTTCTATAGATTATGCATTTTTTTTCTATTCCCGGTTACTTTGGCAGTACTTCTAAAGAAACACTTCAAGACAATTCTGTTTTCTTCAAATGACCCTTTCTTTCTGATCCTTTTAGCAGTATCTGGAGAACGACCAGGTTCACGCTGCTTAGCCATGGAACTCCTACTGGGCAAGAGAGCTTCACAATAAGTTCCACTCTCGTTAAAACAGTTGGTTAATAACCCATTATTTAACATTACACTCCTAATGAGGGTAGTGGTGATACGATGACACAACCACCGGTGTTTTTATTGAGACAACATGTCTAGGAAGGTTACCCATCAAGGCTAGAGAGGGTTACCCTAAATGAGGCAGACAATACCGCCAGGCACTAATCTGGTATTTCAAGTTCTCAAGGTAGACTAACAGGTGCTAAATCTTGTCTAAGAAAGGGTAACTACATTTTCAAAGGGCAAAGGGTAACTACATTTTCACGACTTCTACCAGTTTTTCAGTAGGTTTCTTTACATAAAGGCGAAGACAATTTTCTTCCCCTTTACCACACTTATCAATCCCCGAGTTCCTTCTCTTATCTGCAGATACAACCTGTCAATATTACTTTTAGGGTAAAAGGCATCATATATAGACATGGATTTACTTGTTTTCCTGTCTAAATTCTTCAATTCACTACTTTTTCAAATAAATAACACCTACTCCATATCTCGTGGGGACGTGTTGCAGCTTTCCACCGCGTCGGCAAGGTGGCGGATAGCCGGACAGTCCTTAGAAATAAGGGTTAGCTGCGAATACCCAAGAAGCAGCCACGGATCGCAGCGTCAAGGGAGCAGGATGTGGCGGGCTTCAGGTTGGTATCTGAAGCCTTACAAAATCCCAGACAAATCCGTATGGTCTTGTGACATGGCAAGGCTAGGCCGCCATCAAATAAGCCTAACCAACGGAAGAGGCCAAGGACCAACCGTTAACCAATCCTCCTGGGAACATCACCAATGACTTCACAAAAATTCAAAGTATAACCTGCCAGGCGACTTGACTGGCCTTCGGCGCATTTCGGTACCTCGACAAGCCGGACGTGTAAAATGTGCTACCGCCCAGAAGAAAACCAACCTGCAACAGGAGATGCGGATAGGCACATGGAACATCAGAGAAATCAAACAACTTGGGAAAATTCCAAATGTCTGCGAATTCAAAAGACTTAACCTAGACATTTGTGGCCTCGCAGAAACTCATGCAAACCACTCAGGGAAGATGGACATGGATGGAACTCTCGTAATACAGAGCAGCGATGCTAGCAACCATCAAGAACTTGGACTGATCGTCAATGGGAAGTTGAAATCCAGCGTTCTCAGATACAACACCATCAATGGCAGGATGATGACTGTCCGATTCAATGCCAAACCAGTACACATGACCATGGTGCAGATCCATGCCCCAACACTGGACAAAGAACAGGAGATACATGATGAATTCTACGAGCAACTATATCAAGTCCTTGACAATACACCAGCAAGTGATTTCACCCTAGTTATGGGTGATTTCAATGCGATCCTAGGCACTGAAAAGGAGAATCACGTAATGGGTAGTTTTGGAACGGGAACACGAAACGAAAGTGGCCAGAGACTGAATGATTTCTGCGCTGCCAACAATCTCTTTGTTACCAACAGCAAATTTAAACGCCACATCCGCCGCAAGATAACATGGATCTCTCCCAGCAACCAAATGAGGAATGAAATAGACTTCATAGTGGCGAAAGAAAGGTATCAAGCCTCTGTACTTAACTGTCGCGCGTAACCTAGTGCAGACATCAATTCAGATCACCAGTTGCTATTAGCCAACATCAGGATAAGATGCAACACTGCAAATGCCCAAAAGAAGCAAGCACGCCCTAAGTAGAATCTTGAAGCCCTGCAGAACGACAATGCATGCAAAGAACGATACAAGACAGCAATAGAAGAGCAACTGAATGAAGCAGGCCCTAGTGGAACAGGAGCAGAACAACAATGGCAACAACTCAAAGACATAGTGACGGAAGCAGCGGAGACAGCAGTTGGTAAATCCAAACCAAGGAAAAGACAACCGTGGGTCTCTGAGTCTACTCTTGGGCTAATGAATGAGCGACGAAAGATTAAACCCCTGAAACACATAAGCACTGAAAAAGAGTAAGGGTACAGAACATTGAACAAAGACATCAAACCAAGTTGCATTAAAGACAAGAACGCATACCTAGAATCCATGTGTGAAAGCTTAGAGAATAAATATGACACACAGAGACACATATATGCGGAGAAGCACATTAAGACTGTGACAGCTATCGAACAATAGCCCTCACCCTCCCCCCCCCATTCTCCTCCATATTAGTAAAATAGCTCTGTCAATCGTTAACTAAAGGACCAATAAGCACTAAAGAGAACTTAGTGAAACCCAAGCAGGATTCAGGAGGGACAGTGGAACAAGAGACCAGATACTATACTTGCGCCTACTCAGTGAGAAGGCATACGAGTACAACGTACTTCTATTCTGTTGCTTCATTGATTACTCTAAGACCTTCGACTGTGTAGACTTCAAGCGGTTGTGGGCAACACTAAGAAGCGTTGGAATACCGAAATACTTGGTGGACTGTTTGCAGGCTCTCTACTCCAATCAACAGGCCATGATTGATACACCTGTAGGGCTCTCAGACCCACTAGCGATCGGGAGGGGAGTCAGACAGGGCTGCCCTATGTCCCCCGCACTGTTAAGTGAAATGATCATGAGGGAAGCAATGGATGGGTGGGAGGGAGTGTTCTCCATTGGAAGAGAGAGTATTAAAGATCTGAGCTATAACGACGACGTCGTCCTACTGGCAGCATCCGAACAATCACTGCAAGAAATTGTGAGTAGGATTGTTGCAACCTCCTTGGAATATGGTTTGAGATGGAATGAGAAGAAAACGGAAGTCATGTCCTTTGGAAGAACTGAAAGCAACATCAACATCAAGTATAACAGCGCAATGCTGAAGCAAGTAAAAGAGTTCACATACTTGGGCGCACTCTTCAACACTAACTGCAACAGTTCACAAGAAGTCAAGAGAAGAATAGTACTGGCAAAGAAGGCAGCACGCAGCGTGAAGGATCTATGGAAGTGTGGAAACATCAGGTTAGGTACCAAGAAGAGATTAGTACACTCCCTTCTCTGGTCAATAATGAGTTATGGATCCGAAACGTGGATCTACTTCCAGAATGTGAGGCGAAGAAAAGCATCATTCGAAATGTGGTGTTATCAACGGACACTTCGTATCCCCTGGACAAGCTTCACCACTAATGAAGAAGTATGCATAAGAATTGGAAATCAACCGCAACTATGTCAGCACTTGCTCAACCTCAGACTACTATTCTTCGGACACATGATCAGAAAAGATGGCCTCATCCACAAGGTTCTTTTAGGCAGAGTGAATGGCAAACGACCGAGAGGGAGACCACAGCAAACTTGGCTCAAAGACATCTGCCAGGGCCTGAACTCTAACATACAGCCGACAATCAAATGTGCCAAAGATCGTACCCTGTGGCGAATGGTGATCGGCAACCCTCATAAACGAGGACGCTACAACAAGTAAGTAAGTACTCCGTATCTCACTAAAGCAACTGTCCAGATATTTATTGCATTAATTTTCTCTTTCATTTCTCTTTCCTTGATCTTATCCAATTCTAGAATTTCAAGATATGTATAGCCTTTATCATCTCTTTCTTTCATTATATCTTCATTTGAAAGCTGAATTCCATTGAATTTGAAACATTTGCCTTGTTTGAGAATTACAACTTAACATTTCTTTAAACTAAACTTCAATGCAATATCTTAGCTGAAAACAAAAACCGTGTTTACAAGAGAATCAATTTGATCTCCATTTTTTTCCATAGAGTTAAACGTCTTCCATTTAAAGAAAGTGATTTAACTTGAATTCCTTTTCTCCTCACTCATAAAACGTAGTAACCTTTCTCAGCAGAAGATAAAGAGGTATCATGCTTACATAAATAATAAAGGAGAGAGACTATCTTCTTGAAAGGTACCTCTATTTACATCTGCATCACATAGGTCCTCTCCATTGGAAATGAGTAAGAGCTTCCACTGTTTCATGCATCTTTTTAGGACCTGTCGAACATTTTTAGCTACCCCAAACATTTCTTAACATTCTTTTATCCAGCTATGAGGAATAAAGCTATAAGCCTTTTTGTAATCAATCCACGGCCATAGCTAGATTCGCAAGCCTCTTTGTGCAATCTTTTAAGACAGTCTTGTCAATCAACAACTAATCTTTGGTGCCAATACTACCCTTTTTATGCCCTTTCCATTCTTCAGGAAAATATGCTTTCGCTATCTAAGTACATGTAAATATCTTCAGCTATCATTCTGAAGTGGAAGTCAACAACTTCCACATTAAGGAAAGGGACGTAATAGGACGCAAAGTGTCATTCAGGTAGGTATTTTAGTTACGCCTTCCAAAATATCAGACATTTATTTGGCTATTGTTTCATGCAGGTTACTGATATTTTTTATCCAGTAGCCCTGCATTCCATTCTTTCCAGCTTGGTGCCTTCCAGTTTGGCATTGCTTTACATAGATTTTTCACTTTACCCTTATTGATCATCATCTTGTTCTGGTCATGCCTGATATTGTTCTCCTCCTTCATATTATTGAGTCACTCAGCCTGTTTGTTTTGATTCTTTTTAAGACTCCATATGTTGCTCCAGTGTTTCACCTCCTCTTTTTTCTTTTCCAGTCAATTCGTTATAGATCTTTTTTGACCAACCAAGTACAATCTGTTGATCATGTACTGATCTATTCTTTGTTCATAACGGCTGATTTTAGCACTTTTACCCAACATTTTCTGTTTTAACTCTTCAAGCATCATTGTTAATCCTTGTGTTCTCTTTTCAAGACATTTACGTCCTTTCTCAGTTCTTTAATATCATTTTCTATTCGCCTTTTCCACCATGATTCTCGTATTTTACTTTAACAGATTTCTTTAGCTCCATTTCGTCCGCAACCCAAATGCTCACAGCTCTAATAAGATTATTAGTTTGTGTAATATTGTTTGTATGGATATATTTTACCACTGCATTGGCTTTAACTGTTAAATTTTTAAGAAAACTCTTATCGACCTTTTTAAATGAGATAACGTCAGTATTTCCACTTTTAGCCATTAGTTCTTGCAACTCATCAATTATGGTTTGTGCTTTGGGTAGAAACTTTTCAACCTCAAAATGGTTTTCATCTATAATTTTAGAAGTTTCAACATTTCTGTCGTTCCTCATATCGCTCTGTGGTGTACGGTCATCAATAATTATTTCATTTATTGTAGAATCAATCATAGCTTCCTCACTGTTGACCACCTCTGCTTCCTTAATTTTCCATTGGATATTTTCAAGCTCAAGTTCAAGAAGCAAGCCATTCTTCCTCATGGTCCTTGCCTGATAAAATGGTCATTGTTCAGTCACTTCAATTTCTAAGACACCACGCTCTATCCATTCCATGAACATTTGCTGTCTGTACCCTCTAAGAGGTCTACCACTACTGTCAAAAGGTTTGCTTCCATAGATACATTCCACTACCACCTTGTTCACTTCTTTTGACCAATTTGTTCGAGCAGTAGTGTATTGACGATCTGGCCCACGCTGTCCAACCTTGAGGCACCTGCCGGACGAGGCACCTTCACATGCGGTTCCAGTGCCATTTACGTCGTTATTTGAAACATATTGTTCAGAAATTTCACTCATAAAAGGGTTAGGGTTGGTGAGGTGCCCACTACCAGTCTACCGCCAGCATTTTTTTCGAGACAATATCTCTAGGAAGATTGCTGATCAGATATGAAAACCTCCACCTGCCCATAAGATATAGAATAAACCCTGCAAACGTCAACTTTTAAATTTAGTTTCATATTCAGAGTTTTTCTCCTCCTAGATGGACTGCAAACCAAGACTAATGAGCTCCACCCACCGGGCTAACAGGTACTACAACTTACCCTGGGGTGATCTGGAGTAGTTGTGGCAAAGGGTCACCTCATTCGCCCACGTCGAAATTCTACAACCTGGTGTATTTTAACGTCATACCTAGTACGTAGTTTATTATTATTAATTAATAAGCTATTATTATCATCAAGTGGTTACACATCATCTAGTGATAGATGGGTGAGAAACCCACATTCAAAGTCCATCAACAAGCCAGGTATGCTAAATGCAGACACATGTACTGTAGCCATAAGAGTGAGATAAGTAGAAAACCAAATAAAAATGGCAACATCACTTCAAACTTGCAAGTGTCGCCCCACAATCAGTGAAGAAAGGCGCATTGCTCAAGCGGTTGTTATTGCATGACAACAACTCATGACTACAGCACACCCCACACCTAGCCTTATAGGTGACAATACGTGGAAAGGTATCCTATTACTAGTACTAAGTCTGGTATTGCAGCATTGAATTTAGACTGGATATTTGTTATTGCCCTATTTGGTGACAAAAGGTACAATACATAGGCACAAAAAGCCATGTTATTATGTATGCCAAAAGGCATTTAATATTATTATGTACAGTTTTCTTATAAATGCTGTTTATTTACAATTAGAGTTTAAAATGTGGAGTGCAAAAAATGTATAAAACAAAAAATATATAAAAGTTTGTATAGAAATTTAGTAAAAAAGGATAAAATTTGTATTAAAAAGTATAAAAAATAGACTCTTGTGAAAAGGTGGTTCTTTATGTAGACAAAGTTTTTCTAAGTATGTTCAAGGTGCTGGTAAGGACAATCTTTTGTATATCTTGTAAGCTATGGTTGCCCATACATTTTAGCAATCTCGATCTCAAGATCCTTATGCTTGCTCAACTTATCAAAAACTTTGAAGGAGATTTTTTTTATTTTTCTGGATACTCATTTCGATCAGTGTACATGTTTTTGTTAGGTGGTCTTTAATAATGATATATGAACGGTTAACTTCAATGGTTCTATCAGCAGTAACCGGAAAGTCCCATAAGATGGTAACATTTGGACCATTAATTACTGGCAGAGGTTGGTGTTTATACCAGTTGGTAGGTGTTTCTACGTGATAATGCTGACATATTCCCCAGTGCAAATACTGTCCAACCCTATAGTAGCATTTCACATATTCACTCGGTGGCAATACCCGGCATCCCGAGACCACGTGGTTGATGGTTTCAACAAACTGATTGCAAAATCTGCACTTAGGATCGGCTCCGTTCCTCAAGATGTTAGCTTGATAGTTCCACGTAAAGAGAGATTGATCTTGTGCTGCAACGATGAAGCCCTCCGTCTCTGCCTTTAGTTCCAAACTCTTCAGCCACTGATGGGTTGCAACTTGATCTACATCAGCGATTTAGCCTCGAAGATTGTACTGTCCATGCAGAGCTTTCTGGCTCTATTGTTGAGAAAGTTGGTCCTGTCCATTTTTCTTGGCAGCGTGTTTTGGCTTTTTGTGGCAGGTACTTGTTCTTGTTGGACCATAGGATCTACATTTGGCTCTTGCGCAAATTTATCAGATTCCTTGATAATAGAATACAGTTTCTTAGTAATTTCAAGTCAATGGACTAGGGACAACATCCAGTCATTTGTACATTTAAGATACTGTTTCATATTAATAATTGTTGTTTTAAAAGACAGTTCTAGTTGTATGAGCCCCTCACCCCACCCCCAACCCATTGATTCTAGGAAAGTGGATATGGTTAACTTCAGCTTTAAGGTGGAGCATTCGATTGGATGTTAGTAACTTTCTGGTCTTCCTCTATTCTTTGGAGATCTGAGAGATTCCAATTGATTATACTGAAACTCTTTTGTACAACAGGGATCGCGACAGTGTTGATCACCTCAATACGGCTCTTCGAGTTTAATTCTGTCTTAAACACTAGCCTTATGCGACGATAATTCTCTTTGCGAATTTTCTTTTTCCTAATTGTATGACTAATACCATCATCTTCCTCAACACCTAGATACTAATAGGTGTCTTCTTGATTCAGTTTCTGCCCTAAACAAATGTAGCTTTGGCACATTTATCAAGTCCATGCATATATCATTACTGAACTCCTTCACTGTAGTTAATAACCCTTCACATTCTTGATAATTTTCCGCATGCAGCTTCAAATCGACCATGTAAAACAGATGGTTTACCATTTTATTAAAGATCTCATATCCAGGGCCGGTATTGTTAAGCTCGTTTGAAAGAGGAATATGTGTTCTCCATTCCGCCATACTGTGTCTGTGAAAGTTTGAGATATAAGGAGAAATTTTATAAATGTCATGGCCTTTTAAGATCAAGTCGTATGGAACACTATCAAAATAGTACAGATTTCTTTTTCATTTTCTACAGTTTTCGAGTATCATTCGGTTGATCAATAGTTGGTCCTTGCATCCGTATGAATTCCTTCAATATCCTTTATGCTCTTGTTGTAGGATGGAATTTGCTTATAAAAAGTTGTACATTCTTTCCATAATTATTGAAGTTAATAGCTTGCACGTAGTTGTAAGGCAAGTGATGGGGCAAACATTTTTAGGGTTTTTAGTGTCATCAGATTTAGGTAAAAGATAACTGCGGTGAATCTTTATGTTTCTCCATAATATTATTGAGGGATTGTGCTAATTTTTCGTGTGAAGATACTAGTAAGTTTATATACATTTTATACATTTTATTTATATATATTTCTAATCAAACATTCTCAATTATTGTGCTTTAACATATTTTGTTTAAGTGTTTATTTGATTTCTGCTATAGATGCTTCGTCTGTAAACCTATATTTTTTCTTAACTTTCCTACTTTTCCTAGTTTTAACTTTCCTACTTTTCCTAGTTTTGCTTTTCACTTGATGGTGTTGGATTCACTTCAGGTTCAGGGTTAGGAGAACCTTGGTTCTGATTACCTTGCAGTTCATTTTCCATGATTATCCGCATTATGGGTGATGGGGCATGATTTGTTTCTGCTAGTTTCCATAAAAAAGGGTCTGCATTTTAGCCTTACTGCCAAGGTGGCTGACTATTTCGCGCAAGATGCCTTAAATTTCGTTGTCAAGGGGATTATTATTATTATTATTATTATTATTATTATTATCACTATTTTCATTAGCATTCTTCTTCTTATTATTATTATTATTCTGTAGGTCAAGATCTCTCAGCTTGTGCTGGTAGTTTAGCTGCTATCCGTCCAGTACCACAGAACTCATATAGACAGCATCTTTTGTAGGATGTTTGCCGATCCTATTAGTGCAGTTTGCTGGATATTATTTAGCCTTTTCTGGTTGATACGGAGTACTCCCATCCAGTCACTGAGACGGGGGATAGCTGCAAGGGCGCCAATCACTATAGGAATCACAATAGCTCTCGTCCTCCATATTCTGTTTACTTGCATAACTAAATCTTGATACTTGAAGATCTTCTCTTTCTACTTCTCCTTCACTCTGAAATCTCCTGGCACAGGGATGTCAATAATTCATGCTTCAGAATTCTTCCTGTGGACAACAACTATATCTGGCCTCCTGCCTCTATTACTCTATCACAGTAGATGTTAAAATTCCAGGGTATTTTAACATCAGCGTTTTCCAATACTGGCTTTGCTCGGTGATCGTACCATTTCTTGGTATGCTTGAAACCATGGGCTTTGCACAGCTTCCAGAGGACGATAGTAGCAACTCTGTCATATCTCTTTTTATACTCAAACTGAGCATACTTCTCTCACTCACTAAGGATGTGCAATACCGTCTCATTCCTCGCTTTACACATTCTGCACTTTGATGTTCCTGTTTCCTTCATGATCTTCCTTTCACGTAAGGCCTGATCTTGAGCTGCCATCAACAAGATTTCAGTTTCTCTCTTTAACCAACCGGCTTCCAACCATTGCCACGACTCTGTTTTTGCTTCTTTAACGTTCACGGGATGCTGGTTGTGAAACGGTTTCTCTGCCCACCCCTTTTTCCTTTCTTCGTTCTGTTCGGTTTTGAACTCTGCTCTGCTCTTGTCTCTCATAAACATCTCCAGTACTCTAACTTCACTAGACTCTCTACGTTTTACATAATCTGACAGGCTGCACTTCTCCAATCTAGCTACTCCTTCGAAAACCATGCCCTTTCCTCCTTTCATAGGTAGATAAAGTCTATCAACGTCCGCTCTCAGGTGCAGTCCTCTGTTCATTGACATACATTTCCGTGTCTTTCTATCCATCTCTCTTACCTCTTCTACAGCACAGTCCAGAATTCCAGCAGAGTACTGAATAGCTACGACAGCCCATGTATTTATGGCTTCTACTAAATTTCCTGCACTCAGACTTGTTTTCATCAACTTCTTTTGTACTTTATCTTACATCTCTCCAATCTGTATTTTGTCTTTCTCCAGCACTCCTAGATACTTGTAAGATCCATCTCCTCTATCTTCCATTATTTGTCTATCTTACAATTTAATTCCATTATCCTCGTCTTTCTTCCCTCTTTTAAAAATCACAGCAGCACATTTCTGTAATCCAAAGCTCATCTTGATATCATCCGTAAATATTCTTACAGTATTCAACAGTCCCTCCGGTTCTTCCTTAGATTTTACATACAGCTTCAAGTCATCTATTAACAGGAAGGTGTTAACTTTTCGGTCGTTTCAAAATTTGTATCCTTGAACTGTTTTTCAAAGCAGGATGGAGAGAGGTATTAAAGACACAACGACGAAAAGTAGGGAGAGAGAGTCTCCCTGAAATATTTCTCTTCTGATCCCAACTTCTTTACGCTCCTGGCCATTGTACTGCAGTCTTGTGTTCCAAGAATCCACACTTCTTTCAATGAGGCATATCGCATTCTTTGTCAAACTAGAGAGTTTCATTGCTTCCAGTATCCACGAGTGTGGGAGCAGGTGATAGGCTTTCCGGTAGCCTATTCATCCCATTGCTAAGTTTTTGTATCCCTTTCTGCAGTCTCTTAAAATTGCCTTATCTAACATCTGGTCTTCTGTAGTTCCCCTTCTATTTCTTTGACAACCAAGTTGTTCTTCTCCAATCACTCCTTGTGTTTCAAGGTGTACATAGAACCTGTCAGCCACAATCCCAGTCAAAGTTTTCCACATCAGTAGAAGATAAGTGATTGGCCTGTAGTTTGCTGGGAACTTCCCTTTCGGCAGGTCTTTGATTATCAATTGTGTCTTTCCAGTTGTCATCCATATTGGGATATTACCACCAGCAAGAGGGTTCTGTAGATAAGTGGCAATTCCCCAATGTATTATTTTCAGGTTCTTTAACCAGAAACTCTGAACTCCGTCAGGGCCGTGTGCTTTCCGGTTGGAAACTTTACTTAGAGCTCTTTGGACATCTTCAACACAAATCACCAGATCCGTCAGGCTATCCAGTCTCTATGTTTCCTCTTATCTTTTCTAACCAAGGTACATTCTCATTGTGATCAGTTTTCTCACTCCATATGCCCAGCCAAAAATCCCTAGTGAGATTTCGTTCCCGTGCAATTTTCACCTTTTCAATTGTACTCTGAGGGTCTCTGTAAAACTGTTTCTGGTTGTTAACAAATATCTTGTTGTCCCTACATTGTTTTCGTCTGACTCTTTGCTTTTAGATCTTGTCAATCAATACTTCATATCCTTTGACTCTAATGTTCTCTCTAATCTTTTAGTCGACTCAGGTATTATTCTAATTCTACTATCCTCTCTCCTAGTCTCCTTTTCCATGCTGATTTTGAACCGTCTGGTTTTTTACCACTACCATTCTTGTTTTTCCGCACCGTCACTGTAGCTGTACATGCCAAGATGGTATCATTTAGCTCTGTGGTGTCATTTGTCTCCACACAGTCTAGTACTTTGTCAAATCTCTTTACCTCCTCTCTAATTTTTTTCTTTCTTTGTTCCTCAATGACTTGATNTCTGACTCTTTGCTTTTAGATCTTGCCTTAGCTCGTCAATCAATACTTCATATCCTTTGACTCTAATGTTCTCTCTAATCTCACTCGCATTGGGTTGCCACACTCCCGATGTTTACATTCTTTTAGTCGACTCAGGTATTATTCTAATTCTACTATCCTCTCTCCCAGTCTCCTTTTCCATGCTGATTTTGAACCGTCTGGTTTTTTACCACTACCATTCTTGTTTTTCCGCACCGTCACTGTAACTGTACATGCCAAGATGGTATCATTTAGCTCTGTGGTGTCATTTGTCTCCACACAGTCTAGTACTTTGTCAAATCTCTTTACCTCCTCTCTAATTTTTTTCTTTCTTTGTTCCTCAATGACTTGATGGTTGGTCGGCTGTTTCCTATTTTAGCTCTTTTCTCCATGATTTATTGCACAATAGTTCGTTACTCATCCGTGTCCGGTGCTCTCAATTCTAACCGTTCCTGTACACAGGTTTCTACACTGTCGTAAACTTCAAATGCTCCCTCCCCTCGTTCAAATACTGCTTGGTCAATCTCTGTGTCAAATTGGTGTTCAAGTCAACCTTTGTCCTCCTCAACTCGCTCAGCAGTTTGCTTGATCTCATCCAGCTCTTCTTTCGTAAACTACCTTCCCTTGATGATATTCCTAACCTGATCTGCCATTCTTTGTTCATCTACCTCGAATCTTCTGACTGACACAGTAGCTGGCTGGCTGACACAGTAGCACTCCATTATTGCCCTGTTGTCATCTCTGGTGTATCTTCTGCTGGTCTTTGCTCTTCCAGTAATAGATTACCGTCGTGATGTGCCTGGTTCATCACAGCATCATTACGGGGGCAAGGTGCATCTAGCCTGGCTAGCTGGACCATTCCCGCAGTTCCGGTTTATATTTCTTTGAGTGTTATATAAGAGTAGTGATTTTTCTATTAGTGTTTTCTCTCTTTTTTTCTTTTAGGTTTGGCTCCTTTAGCCTTTGGCTCTGCCTGAGGAATATTGTATTCCAAGACGATGATCTGATGGGTACCTCAACTAAAGCGACTGGGCTAATGACCCCGTCCTGATCAGGTTTATTGTTCTGAGTTTTCCTTTTCATAGGCAATAGCCAACCAAGGCTTACGATCTCGTCTTGGCCAGGAAATGGAAAGCGACAGACTTAACTTCGCCGAACGTTAACCCGGTATTTCAAGGTCTCGGAGTAAACTAACTCCACAACCGGATTCAGTTTATCGTCATACCCAGGGCTATTATTATTATTATTATTACCATTATTTACAGGATTGCTCATCAGTCGGAAAAAGTTCTATATATACACTGTTGTCATTGAAGTCTAGTAATGGTATTGGCCTTGGTCATTTCAATATTTGTTGCTTTAGTCGGTGAAAGGGGTTTTTTTCATCTTTGTTATATGCGTTTTCTAAATTAAATTCTCTGCTGAATTCTCTGACTTCTTCATGGTTCAAAAACAATTTTTTATCGGTTTCGTGTGATCATATTTCAACACCCAGTCCTTATTTGTGTTAAGATACTATAGATTGTTGGATTGAACCTCGTCCACCTTCCTAGTAACTAGAGAGGATCAACGTCAGCTTTAAGGTGATTCGCCTCGTGCCTTGTGAGTAATTTCTTGATTTATGCACTCATTGTTTTCGGTTTTTCTCAAGCCTTCAACTCAAACGATTAAAGCTGCTACGTATAAGAGGATTATTAATTAATGACTATTAATTGTTGTAATTTTATTCTCTCAGTTTAGTTTTGCACTTGATACTGGTCAAATGTGTCTGTAGTACTCTTAATAATTTTTCTTTTGATGTGAGTGTATTTGAATCCCATTCATTGACACCAATCTACTTGCAGGCTTCTTCCTGTGTTTGATTTCCAAACCTCTTTACCTTTGCCGCTTTTGCGAATAAGCTTTCATTTAGTTATTATTTATTGTTTTGCTTTGACTGCATAATTACCAGCTAAATTTCTGCCCTTTCTTCTCCGTTTAACACCAGTTCTTATTTCTCTGTCACGTATTAACATATCTTTTTTCAATTTCTTTATGTCTGTTTCTATCCATCGTTTCAATCTTTGGTCCTGTTCCTCTCCCTTCTTGACTTTACTTAATTCTAGATGCTTGTCTACCCAAAGATATTATCATTTTATTCTCCTTGTGGCATCAATCCTTTTACTTCATCAATGATCAGTTGCTCTTCAGGTGTTATTTCTGCTGCCCAGTTAATTTTACTTACAATTTAATTTCATTCATCTCATTTACCTCAACCTCAATAGCCTTGGTAATATCTGTTCCTGGTAATTAATGTCATCATCTTCTTGCTATGTTTCTATATCTTGTTGTGCAGGCCCTCTTTCAATAACCTCTTATGCTCCATCTCTCAACAAATAATTTGTATAGTTCTGGTTTGGTCACACAGTGGACCCACTGGACCTAATTATTCTTTTTTTACATCCGTTGTTTATTAATTGGCTAAAAAATTCTTTTTACTAGGACAACATCCTCGTCAAAAAGGTAAACACTAAAACCACTCTATAAGAGCAATATTCGCTTGTCTTTTACGCTTCGCTCTCGCAGTATAATTTTGAAGAGGCTCGAACTGCTCATTTACGAAATACCTTGGAAATAATCCAACTGTACCTAATATTCCAGTACTTTAAGGCACTGATTCATCATAATTTCCATGTTTTGGGGTCGCACCATTTTTCTTTCAAATTAGATTTCGTTGCAGCATCACTGTCATGGTCGTTATCAGGGAGCTTAAAGTTTCGCGTGTAGTTTCGCCCTTTTTGGGTAGTGAAGCTTTTTAATTCCTTAATTGTAATACTAAAACTATGTCTCCCTGTCTTTGCTGCTATAGAGGTACCTTTAAATTCCAAGATTGGTGTTCTTAAAGCACATTGCCAACTGTATGGAACCCTCTAAATGTACATAAAAATCTCTTCTGTGTACTTTTATGTTATTTATTAGTCCTCTTGTTTTAAAATTTATTCTCTATACTTTAATTAAATACTAATTCATGACGTCGACGATAAATTTACTGGTATAATGAAGAACTATCGGTACAATCGCCATTTTCTTTATTCGCCATATTCTTGAAATTTTATACTTCATATCATTATTTTTTGTACATTTTTTTCTTCTTTCTTTTCTATAAGAGTAAATGGACAAATCCAATCTTTCAGATTAAAACTTTTGATTTTTTTTTCAATTTCAGTAATATCAGGTCTATTTTGCTCTAACTGCTTATCAGTCTCTAAAGGGCTTTTACTCCCCTTGGATGTCCCCCCTTTTAAATTCTGTTGATACACCTTCTAAATGTAAATTTCTATCCTTATGCAATCTTCTACTTTAATTTGTCCTTCATAAGATTGTTTCATATACATTTTATCTACATAAGCTTTTGGTTGATGTGCTCCATACATGTCAATATTTTCCTTGTTTTTCGATTTAATGCTTGCAACTCTGCCTTTGTTTATCCTATGATATCTACCTTATATCTTATGATTGATAATGGTCTTGCATTAATAGCTGATATGATAGTTTCACCCCTTAAAGTCGACTTTATTATAATTCTGTTTCTTAAAACATTATTAACATTATTAGCATTATTATTAATATTATCATTATCATCACCATACTTTCTCATGCATAGACATTGCTCACAGCTGAATTTACATCCTCAAAACCCATGACCAAGGTTCATTTTTTTCTTATATACTGGTGAGTCACCACACATCAAGGCTAAAAGCCACTTGAGAATGAGGGTTAATGAGATGGATAGACTGACAGGTGGATGATGAAAAGTGTTGTGAAAGTGACGAAAAATATAAATGAATGAATAAAATTTGATGACTTTTAAGGACGTTTTTGACAAGTGTTTATTGACATTTGATTTGAAGATGTCCATGTTGTAGTCCTCTAATAAGCAATCTTGTGACAAAATGTTCTACAGATTGGAGGTTCTTGGAAAAAAACTTCTCATGGAAATTCCGTTTGATGTTAGGCACATGGAGGAAGAAAGGAAAATGCTTTGCAGTAGTGGTAGCAAGACGCGTTCTTGCTGTAAAAGTTTTACGAGGAGGAACTAGGGATTGAAGCTCAGTCGAGCACTCACCATGGAAATACTGATAGAGTAAAGAAAGACTAGCAACGTCTCTTCTGTGAGAAAGGGGCTGTAGAGAACTGAACATATAATTCCCAACAAGATTGCGAAGTCGATTTTGAACTCTGTCAAAGCAAGAAAGAGCGCTCTGGGCAGAACCTCACCAGATGTGGCAGCAGTACTCCATCTTAGGGCGCATCGGACTTTTGTACAGGTAGAGGATTGCATCAGGCGTCAGATATTTTCTGGAGCTGTAGAAAGATACCATCATTTTACCAGCAGTCTTGGCAACAGCTTGGATGTAAGTATTCCATTTTAAATCAAGAGTGAAAGTCAGTCCTAGTAGTTTATCAAAGCAAGAGGCTTCTTTAAGAAGAGAACCATTAATTTCAACTGAAGCTAAACTAGGATCTGAACGTTGATGGTGAAAGGAGAGAAGCTTGGTTTTAGATGTGTTAAAAGTAACAAGCTATTGCACTACATACCCCAGGTCAGAAGAAAGAGAATCCGCAAGACCCTGATCATCAATACTCTTCGAGGTGCAGTCATAGACAGTTGTGTCGTCTGCATAGATGTCACCAAATGATCTCTGAATGTGATTTGGAAGATCATCAATGAAAATCAAGAAGAGACTTGGGCCTAGAATAGAACCTTGAGGAACACCGGATTTCTGCCCATTAACAACTACTTTTATAAACCTGTCAGAGGCATAGGATTTGATCTTTGAGAAGACAACTTTGTGAAGCAACCCTTTGCGCCAGACCTTATCAAAGACTTTTGATATGTCAAGAGCCACTGCCTTAGAAACAAAGCCCCCATCAAAAGATTCACTGATCCTATGAGACATCACAGTCAGCACATCAGCAGCTGATCTTGTCGTACAAAATCCATGTTACCTGTCACTAAGTAGATTGTTTTTGATGAGATGATTGACAACTGCTTGGTTTATTAAGGATTCAAACAACTTACTAATGACATTAAGGAGACTCATTGGTCTATACTGAGATGAAGATGACTGTTCCCCAGTATTTTGGAATACTGGACAGACTGACTGGTCTCTGTTGGAATTTCTTAAATATATAACTCTCAATACTAAAGATTAACCATCTAGATATATCAGTGGACACATTCTTTTTGAAAATTGAACACAAAGGAATTTCAGAGATAAAAGATTTAAACCTGTAACAATCAGCCTTTGTGTATCGATACACACTGCGATGGAAAGGGAATTCAGAGAACTCTTTGAATTTAGATTTAATTTTAATGAAAACAACTGAGTGATCAGAAGAGCCGAAAGGAGAAAAGTAGGTTACACTGTTCTGGGGAAGTTGTCAGAAAAAGATCAAGAAGGCTTGCGAAATTTCCATCAATATCAGGTACGTGGGTTTGTTTTATCTACAATTTCGGTTAACTCATAAGCAGAGAAAAATTCATGACAAAACCTTTCTTTATCATCAGTCTTGTTGAAATGGACTAGCCATTCGACATTGTGAACATTAAAGTCACCACAGATATGAATGTTAGTAGATGTATATTCAGACAGGACCTTGTCAATTTTTTCAGAGATTTGGTCAATGACAGTAACTCCATCATCTTGGGGAGGAAAGAGGGCAAAAATGAAAAAAGTGCTGTGAAACAGAGCTACACGGAAACACATATGAGGTAACTCGAGATCTTCATTGGAAATGTCCCTATCACACCGGCTTTGATGTAGGCACAAATTCTATGCGCATGTTGGTTTTGTAGGTCGCGTTGTGTGACCATGGTAGAACAACCTGGAATCTTGTTGAAATCGTCAACAAAATTTGATGGGTCAATGCCGGTTTCACAAAGAAACAACATGTCAGGTTTGGTCTCATGTAAATAAATTTCAACCTCTGGAAAGTCAGAACGCAGACCCCTAATGTTGATAAAGAAGACCTGATAGTAGAGATCCACATTAGCAGTTGAGGAGCTGGGTTTGCATTTATTATTTTGTTTGAGTATGGTCATTCTTATTTGATACTTAAACACTGTTTTCGATATTCTGGGTGCTTCTAATAATATTGTTTTCTTTAAAAGCGTTGTAGTCAGTGAGCATTTATTTTTCCTAACCAGTTTTCTCAATTAGTTTCTCAGTTAGACTTACATGCATCCATAATAACAGGTACTAATCTCATACTGCTCATATTCTAAATTCCTTTAATTTCCTTTCAAATTTTGATATCTTCATTTCCTCTGTTTTGTTGGTGCCAATCCTGGTATCGACTGGTACATCACTGCCAATTATAACGAAATATTTTCTTTTACCTTAACTTATAACAATTTAGGTCTCCTTGCCTCAGTTAAACGGTCACATTAAAAATTTACATTTTATAATAGACTTACCTTATCAGTTTCGGTATTATTTTCCTTAAAAGCAAATGCACTAGTCTTGCAATGTTATAATTTTTATTATTGTTATTATTATCTCTCTTTCTTTATGACATTTTCTGCTTTGTTCATCTTTAATGCTAGATTCAATTCAGGCTTTTGGACTCTTAAGAGTAACCAGTCGGTGTTCATTTGATCTGATATATTTTTCTAATAATGTAGATTGATCTTCTAAACAGACAATTTTCTGTAGTTTCGTTATATTGATGTTCCAAGCAATCTTGTTCGCATGCTTCGCTTTAACTCTTTGAATCTGTCCTAATTCTTCGACGAGGACTGGCAGAGTTTTCACTTTCATTTCAATTTTATTTCCATATATTTATTATTACAATGAAGAGCAAGCATGGTCTTTTTTCCTGTCATTATATTTGTTTTCCACAATCTCTAATCTCTCTTTGCATATGTTGGTTTTTCTTTCTTTTCTCTTTCTTTTCTCTTTCTTTCCTTTTATTTGTTTCCTATCTCTCTCTCTCTCTCTCTCTCTCTCTCTCTCTCTCTCTAATATATATATATATACCTTTCAGGTTTTGGATTTGCTGCAAGCACAATATCAACTATAAAGAGAGCTTTTTTTTTGGTTATTTAACACAACATATTGTTTTCACCTCTCACCTCTACTGTCAAATAAAACATAGATAACACCTTAAAGACTTTTATATTATTATGCTCTACCACTCATTCTGGGTATGTTCTTACTAGGTTTTAAACTTTTGTCAAATCTGATTTTCTCAGACAGCTTCCANCTCTCTCTCTCTCTATATATATATATATATATATATATATATATATATACCTTTCAGGTTTTGGATTTGCTGCAAGCACAATATCAACTATAAAGAGAGCTTTTTTTTTGGTTATTTAACACAACATATTGTTTTCACCTCTCACCTCTACTGTCAAATAAAACATAGATAACACCTTAAAGACTTTTATATTATTATGCTCTACCACTCATTCTGGGTATGTTCTTACTAGGTTTTAAACTTTTGTCAAATCTGATTTTCTCAGACAGCTTCCAATTTAGCATGAAGTGATTTTCAAAGAGTATCAAATAAAACATATATATTTGAAAGAAATATATAACCTGATGTACGAGTAAGAAAAACTCTAACTTTACAGCAAAAGAAATATATAAAAACTATATTGCGCTCAGATCCTTTTGATGTTCCCTTCTTTATCTTTTAATTTTTTGTGATTGCATGCATGTTAGCTGAAACACTTGCTTTACATTTCTCAGCACACAGTTAACAAAGTACATAATCTGTTTCTTGCTATTCCAAACCTTACCTTGCAATAGCAGAAAACCTCCCAACGTGCCACAATTCTCTGCACTTAGTTGCTAATGCTCTTCAATCTTAAAATAGCACTCATGTACGGCAAAATACTACATATGAATATTTTCTCCATAATTTAAAACTTTAAAAAGTTGCCTCGTGGTCGCACACATAAAGCAGTCAACACTCTCTATTTCGGGATATAACCAGTAAGCGTCCTCGTCACTCCAACTTCTGCTGACTCTGTTATAACTTTTATTACTGGTGTTACCAAAGAAGGGCCCACTGCAGGAATATATCATTTTTGGGACGCCTTCTCACACATAATTACATAGAATTACTTTGGGGAATTTCGGAAGGCCTTCCTTGAGAGTATAATTTTTTGCACTACAAGGTTTTGGGGAAGGAAAAAGTAGACTTCATTTCTGTTTTAATTCGTCCATTTAATAGCGTTAATAGTTTCGTTGGCATTGGACTGAGTAGGAAACAGTATTTTATAAATCCTAAATATGATGATTAGAACGGTACCCTGCATGGTACAACTGTGGGGTTAATTATTGGTAATAAATAATATGGTCCACTAACGTGTTTTTCCTTTCATTAATCTGATTTGACAATAGTAATAGCTGTTAATTTGTTGGTTATTGATAAGCAAGCTTAGCCACAACAGGATGCTTGTCAAAATTTTTGTAATCACAGCCTGCCCTGTGACAATTTTTCAATTTCCAACTCTTGGTGGATCGTTCTTCCATTGTCGTCAAGTGGCAGGATGTAGAAATAGAAATATGACTTTGCCAGCTCTTTGCTTGACGTTTCCCTCTTCTTGACCTTGTTAAAGGCACTCTGTCCTAGCTAATTCTTTTCAATGAAGAAAGAGTCCAGTAAAAGCACTAGTACTTTTGTCAGGTCCATCATCTTCTGATACTATAATCACAAGTCACTGTTGTATTATGCAAATTATGATAATGTAAATTTGACGTAAGAGTCACGTGATAGATTGTAAAAATTACTTGTTGAAACCACATGTTGATGTTGAGTATTATCGGTGAGTTTTAGCTACAAAACTCGTCTATTTCGATAATTTTACATGGTGTCAGAAAGTTAAAACCTTGACAAAAGAGAAAGGACGACTAGAGGAGTTCAGTTAACCGAAACATTGGATTTACTACGTTCAGAAAACAAGGATAATTGCAAGTTTCGTCTTCAGTCAGTCTGTACAAAGCAAGTCAAAATGGCGATGAAGATTACTCCACCAGAAGGGTTTGACTTCAGGAAGCCCGAAGAGTGGGAGAAATGGATTCGAAGATACAATCGATTTCGAATAGCATCCGAACTGCATAAGAAAAGCCAGGAGATCCAGGTAAACTCGTTAATTTACGCGATGGGACCTTCGGCCGATGATGTGTTGACAACCTTCGAGTTTAACGAAGGTGATGAAGTCAAGTTTGACATTGTGAAACAAAAATTTGACAATTATTTCAATGTACGACGTAATGTTATTTACGAACGAGCCAAATTCAACCAAAGGAAACAAGGGTTAGACGAGTCGGCCGAAGAATTCATCACATCATTGTATTGTTTAGCTGAAAACTGCGCGTATGGCATGCTCAAAGATGAGATGATAAGGGATAGGATCGTAGTGGGTGTAAAGGATGCGAAATTGAGTGAAAAGATGCAATTAGAGACAACATTGACTTTAGAAACTGCTGTGAAAATGGTGCGTGAGTGTGAGTCGATTAAAAAGCAGCAAGCTGTCATTCGTACTGACAACGCGCCTGGAAATGTTGATGCTCTTAGAGCCTCACACAAATTCCCTAGAAAACCACACACATCTAAACCACAAGTAAGCTATGTTCATAGTCAGAAACAAAAGCAAAAATCTAGTTGTCAGCGTTGTGGAAAGACAGCTCATGTAAATAGAAAGGATTGCAAAGCCTTGAATGCCATTTGCCATAAATGTTCTCGCAAGGGACATTTTGCCAATGTTTGCAAAACACTCTCAAGCGTTAGTGAAGTAACTACTAATTGTGATGAGTCGTGTGCTAGTCTATTTCTAGGAGAGGTCCAGAGTGGAACCGACAGCAAGCAGTGGTGTGCGAAAGTGAATGTCAATGGTCAGGTAGTGAATTTCAAGCTCGATAGTGGAGCCGATGTTTCTGCGATTCCTGAAGCTATATTCAGCCAAATGTCCCAACCACCTGCCTTAGTCAAAGCTAACAGAAAGTTATATGGTCCCTGTAAGACACTACTAGACTGTAAAGGCAAGTTCAGTGCGGTGCTACAACATGAAGAGAAGTCTTGTAATGATGAGATCTATGTCATAGCAAATCTAGAGAAGTCACTGCTTGGAAGAAATGCATGCCAGCAGCTGGAGATGATTGCTAGAGTAGATGTAGTAGCACAAAACATCAACAGTAATTATCAGTGTCTATATCCAAAGTTGTTTGATGGATTGGGTTGCATAGAAGGAGAGTATGAAATTAAGGTTGATGAAACAGTCAAGCCATTTAACCTCACCGCACCCAGACGAATCCCCATACCATTATTACCGAAGGTTAAAGAGGAAATTGCCCGGATGGAAGGTCTTGGAGTGATTGAACGCGTAGAACAACCAACCAAGTGGTGTTCGCCGATAGTTGTTGTTCCTAAGAGGAATGGAACGGTCAGAATCTGTGGTGATTTTGTCCAGTTAAACGAAGCAGTACAAAGGGAGGTATACCAAATGCCAACCACAGATGAAACCTTGGCTAAGTTAGCTGGAGCAAAGATTGTGTCCAAGTTAGATGCTAACAGTGGATTCTGGCAACGTAAGTTAGAGGAAAGCTGCAAGCTGTTGACCACATTCATAACTCCTTGGGGGAGGTACTGTTTCACCAGGCTTCCCTTTGGGATATCGTCAGCCCCTGAGCACTTCCAGAAAATAATGAGCAGAGTGCTAGAAGGCCTGTCAGGTCAGGTGTGCCAGGTAGATGACATACTGGTCTTCGGCGAGAATCAGGAACAGCATGATGAGAGATTAAAGGCAGTGTTGAACAGACTTCAGGAGAAAAATGTCACACTCAACGCTGAAAAATGCAAGTTCAGCCAAGCAAAAGTTCACTTCCTGGGTCACATAGTGGGTAAGGATGGCATTGAAGTTGATCCTGCCAAAGTGGAAGCCATCTCAGAGATGAAAGCTCCTACAGATGTGTCACAACTGAGAAGATTTCTGGGAGTAGTCACCCAAGTTGGTAGATATATTGAGAATCTTGCAGATTTAACACAACCTTTAAGAGGCCTACTGAATAAGAACAGTGCCTGGCTGTGGGGCAAGGCTCAACAGCAAGCATTTGACAAGATAAAGCAGACCCTCAGTAGAGCACCAGCACTTGCAATCTATGATCCATCCAAAGAGACAAAGGTTTCATCTGATGCATCATCATTTGGACTTGGAGCAGTCCTTTTGCAGTCTGACACAGATGGAAGCTGGAAACCTGTGGCATATATATCTCGATCTATGACCGAAACAGAGCAACGATATGCTCAAGTGGAAAAAGAGGCACTAGCTGTCGCATGGGCTTGTGAAAGGCTCTCAGATTACCTTATTGGTAAGACCTTTCACATTGAAACTGATCATAAACCTCTTGTGTCTCTTCTAGGGTACAAGAACTTGAATGAGCTACCACCAAGGATCCAGAGGTTGCGTATGAGGTTACTCAGGTTTAAGTATTCCATATCACATGTTCCGGGTAAGTCACTCATTGTTGCTGATACACTATCACGTGCGCCTATTAATGATGAACATGATGAGAAGCAAACAGAAGAGATCGAATTGTATGTAGACAGTGTTCTGAGTGAGATACCAGCTAGTGACAAGCGACTCGACGAGATAAGAGAGCGACAGAGAGAGGATGAAGTGTGTAGCCAGATTGTGTCATATTGTAGAGATGGTTGGCCAGACAGATCAAGTTGCCCCGAAGCACTGAAAGCATACTGGCATGAGAGAAATGAGATTACCTTAATTAAAGGCATTCTGTTGAAAGGGTGCCGCATAATAATTCCTCCAGTAATGCGCCTAGAAATCCTTGATCGTTTACATGAGGGCCATCAAGGTATTACCAAGTGTCGTGCTCGAGCTAAAGCATCGGTCTGGTGGCCCGGATTGAGTAAGCAGATAGAAGACGTGGTACATGGATGTCGCCGATGTGCAGAACACCGAAATGTAATCACCGAACCACTGATACCATCAGTCACCCCAGAAAGGCCATGGCAAATCATTGCAACGGATTTGTTCTACTTGAAAGGCCACACATACCTGGTAGTTATAGACTATTTCAGCCGCTATGTAGAAGTTGCATTACTTATATCTTCACAAACGTCGCAAGACGTTATACAAGCACTTAAGTCGATATTTGCTCGTCATGGAGTACCGGAAACCGTGAGATCTGACAATGGTCCACAATTCGATTCAGCTGAGTTCTTGAAGTTTGCGAAGGACTGGGGCTTTCAAAGCATCACTAGCAGCCCCAAGTATGCTCAATCGAATGGAGAAGCCGAAAGGGCAGTTCAAACCGTAAAGGGACTTCTCAAGAAAGAAGATGATCCTGCAAAAGCTTTATTGTCATATCGCTCTACTAAGCTGGAGAATGGATATAGCCCCTCAGAACTCCTGTTTGGACGTAATTTAAGAACCAGGATTCCAGTTGCTGAATCAGAGCTTGTACCAAAATGGCAAGGCGTGACAAAGTTCAGAGAAGAAGAAGAAGCTAGGAAACAGGTACAAAAGATTCGCTTTGATAAACATCATGCTGCAAAGAAAATGCCAGAAATGGCCTCGGGAACATCAGTATGGGTCCGTGACCTGAAAGTTCCGGCTGTTGTAACAAAAACAGCAGACACGCCTCGTTCCTACATTGTGCAAACTCCAAAGGGATCTGTCAGAAGAAACAGAAAGTTCCTCACTGCTTTCTCACCGAAACCAGCAGAACCAGAGAAAGAAGAGCAAAATGAAGTTCCTGTCAACACCACAAAGTCAGGTCGTGTTAGCCGACCACCCCAACGTTTGGACTTATGAACAGATGTTGTATTTTAACAGAGAGACATTTAAAGACTGTGTTTTTGTTTATTTCAGAAGAATTATTCTAGTCACCGTCCTAGTAATATGTTTTGTTGTTTTGTTGTTTTGTATTTTAAAAAAAGAAAAGAAAGGGAGATGTTGTATTATGCAAATTATGATAATGTAAATTTGACGTAAGAGTCACGTGATAGATTGTAAAAATTACTTGTTGAAACCACATGTTGATGTTGAGTATTATCGGTGAGTTTTAGCTACAAAACTCGTCTATTTCGATAATTTTACAGTCACTTTTTCCAGCTGATCATATTTTAGGCTTGTAATGAGCTTTAATTTTCTGATTTGTTAATATAATATCATAATCATACAAAGTAAGTTCTACTTTAATAGCAGCAATAAAATCTTTTGGCACTTAATGCTTTATCATTCTGAGAATAAGATGTGATCTAATTTGATTTAAGACAAAAGCAATTACCTTGAATGTTTCAACACAAAATGAATGTACAAGTGCTTTCCCTAAATTAAAAAGTCTTACAGCTTATGTTTGGAAATGTTTGTGATTGGGTATTAGCAAGGAAAGTGGACGAAAAGTGAACGTTTCAATCGTATATGTTGTGTTACTTGATCATTTTTGTGTGTCTTTTTCAGTTATTGCATCTAACTTTAACTTGCTTTCAATGCTAACTCTTGTTGACCCTCAGTTTGTTCTGTCGAGTTCATTTGTTTTAAAATGTGGCATACTCGGCATACTATCTTAACCGTTCTTTGATTGTCACCTTTCTGCTAAGGAATTTTTTGTTTGGATTGAAATAGACTTTTCCATCTGACTCCATTTTTCTGAGTCTTTTTACCTTTGACGTCATACTCACCTGACGTCACATTTTACTTTGATCTCCTTTTTCATATGTTTCCTGCCATTTACATTTCTACCACTCCCTTGGCATACTTGCGTAATAATATTTTTACTTGTGGATACAAAATTAGATATTTGTATTAATATGGACGATATTCCATGATCTGTTAGTGTGGTTTTTTATCAATTAGTATTGCATGCTAAGCAATAAACTTGCAATAAGTCCAATTGGCCATTAATATGTCGACCTGTCATTTCAAGATTACAATGTTGGTAAATACCGACATCATAACCACATGATGACACATACTCATTTAAAAATATAGTTTGTTGATAGTAATGTTTGAATATTTTTACCGACCTCGTCTAAATATTCATTTCTAAAACAGAAGCATTTTTCATTCTTCTCCTCTTCTAAGAATCTAAATATACTTCTGATGGAGAGGAAAGGCGTAGAAAGACAAAAGGGTGTCGTGGAAACAAGGTTGCAATGACAGTACTTTTTTGGTGTAATTAGGAGACCTTCTATTTTGTATTCAAAATCCCCCAAAGAAACCCCCGAATAGACACAAAAAAAGCAAGTCTTTTTTCTCTTGTTTCTTAACACTTTATCTCTACTTACCTGTTTCCTTCTCTCCCGATTAACTTAGACCTTGGTGGAGAAAATCTCTTGTAACCTGATTAAACTTGAGTACTTTGTGGTTTAAATATGATGAGTGTAAAGTCGTGTAGTTGCTTATTTTTTTAAATCCAACACATTTCTTGTCTATTCTCCATGTCCACACATCATCTAATTAATCTCTTAGATCTCTCGAGGACTTGAACCTGTCATGACCTCGCTTTTCTGATACCCAACGTCAGCAGATTTATTCCACATCAACAACAAATATCTCTATTGTGGGAACATACCCAATCAAGACGTACAAATTAGAAATAGGTATGGTACAATAGTCTTGAGTGTTAAATTCCAATTCAAATATAACTGCATGAGAAGGATGTAAGATTTGGTCAGACAAGGTCTATCAAATTCAAATCACTGTCGACAGATTTAATATTACAGGAATTTCTGGGGCTTTTTTTCTGCCAGGCTATTTATTTGTCTGTTTCTCTGGTAGAGCATAAGGCTTTGATAGAGAATAGTAAATGCAATATAAATTCTATAAGAAAAAATAAGCAGTTTCAATAGCAAGTTTTTGTAATTAATGAGTAATAATGTTCTTTTTTTTATCTCCAAAAGACTGTGAACAGGGGATTTATGGTGAGATATGGTATAGTTATCAAGTTTGACCTTAGTCTAGCTATAGAGCAATTTTAACCTGCAAATATGTAACCAGCAAATACACCTTCGCCTACAGATGGAAGGAAAGAATGCTTTATTCCAATTAGATAAAGCAAGAAATCCTATTGTGCAGAACAAAAAAACACAAGTAATGAAATTAACTAAAGAGAATATTGTTTTTCTTTGAGAACAATTATGTTAAAACGTATCGATAAACTATTCGTTTGTTTTTTCTTTCGAGAAATGAGCTGAACTTCCAGCTTTTTAACATTTAACATAAGAGTTGTTTTTGCGAAAAACAGAGAAGCACCGAAATGAGGGCATCATATCACGCAGTGTTTTTTTTTCTATTTCCAACATTAAAATAAGTTCAAGTGTCTGAAATATGGTCATTGTCTTTTTTGGTGGGCAGCTGGTTTGATAATTTATTCATTTAAGGTCCTGAAGGAGTTTTGAGTTTTTACACCGGAAAATAGGTTCATGAATATGTTTGAAACATGTGTATTGCTAGGATATTCTATACGTTTCTCAATTTATAAAAAGGGGGAAATATGGGACGTCAAGAGGCTCCAGATACGTCTACTAATCTTTCTAGTGTCAGAAAATGATATCTTTACCTATGTATTACTTTAAGTATATGTGATCTTGTGTAGTCTATAGTAGTTGCAGGAGTCACGATAAAGAAAATTTGGACATTGTTGAGAAAAAAGGAACTTGTATGAAGCTGCAAACGAACTATTTTAATCTTTAATATTCTGAACTTTATGGACTCTGAGGAAGCCATAGATGTAAGAGATTTTTCATGTCTTGAGTCGTAAGCTATTTCTAAGCTACGTTTTCTCTCAAAACGTAGCTCAGTAAAAGATTATAAACTATTTTACTTGCAGCATTCATTCATATTTGCTGTGTCAATTATATTGTCGACAGCTCTTGATGAAGCAAGCGGTAAGTTTCATCTTCAGTCTAAAGTTAGTTAGAACAGTCCAGAATTTTCTTTTTTTTTTTTTTTTTCTTTTTGCTACAGTAGATTCTTTATAAGATGACCACACTTAAGGTAGACAAAAACTTTAGAGTAAACAAAATTCTTCCTTATGAAGCTTCATTCTAATTTAACTAGTATGAAGACTGTTTTTTGGGGTGTAAGGGTGTCCTAAAGGGGTACTACCCAGTGACAACCATCCGCTGGCCTTCGGGCGATGGACTCACTGGTCTCCGGAAGGCACCTAACTCTCACATCTGCCTCCAAGTAGCTGTTTGTGCGCAACAGCGGCACAANGTCAAGAGGCTCCAGATACGTCTACTAATCTTTCTAGTGTCAGAAAATGATATCTTTACCTATGTATTACTTTAAGTATATGTCATCTTGTGTAGTCTATAGTAGTTGCAGGAGTCACGATAAAGAAAATTTGGACATTGTTGAGAAAAAGGAACTTGTATGAAGCTGCAAACGAACTATTTTAATCTTTAATATTCTGAACTTTATGGACTCTGAGGAAGCCATAGATGTAAGAGATTTTTCATGTCTTGAGTCGTAAGCTATTTCTAAGCTACGTTTTCTCTCAAAACGTAGCTCAGTAAAAGATTATAAACTATTTTACTTGCAGCATTCATTCATATTTGCTGTGTCAATTATATTGTCGACAGCTCTTGATGAAGCAAGCGGTAAGTTTCATCTTCAGTCTAAAGTTAGTTAGAACAGTCCAGAATTTTCTTCTTTTTTTTTTCTTTTTGCTACAGTAGATTCTTTATAAGATGACCACACTTAAGGTAGACAAAAACTTTAGACTAAACAAAATTCTTCCTTATGAAGCTTCATTCTAATTTAACTAGTATGAAGACTGTTTATATTATTTGGGGCAACTGTTATCTCAACTCTCTGTAGGAAACGGGTAGCATAATCAAAGGTGACGCTGCAGAAACAGAAAGTATAAAAAGGTTAGGCAATTTTTCTTGTATTATTATTATTATTATTATTACTAGTAGTAGTAGTAGCAGTAGTATTACTATTATTACTTTTATTATTATCGAGTGATTACACACCATCTAGTGGTAGATGGGTGAAAAACCTGCATTCAGCGCCCAGCAACAAGCGAGGTAAGTTGAATATAGGCACATGTATTTATTATTTTATTATTACTATTATTATTACTATTATTATTATTATTATTTTTATTATTATTATTATTATTATTATTAAACCAGAAAAGACACGTCGTTTCAAATATTTGCCACATTATTATAATTGCGGATTGTTATATTATATAATCTTCCTCTTCTATTTTAGACAACTTTAGATTTTACAAATAAAGTTTAACTAATATACGAAACACTACAATTTATTCCTTACCTTTTGGATATTTAACAATCAACAAATTGGATAAGCACTTACGTCCAAGTCGATTCGAATGCAAACCCAACGCCAATAACGCAGGCAAATAGCGGAAAAACTGGTTCAGAGCCTATGAAAACGTTATGACAACATTCAGGAACACAAATTAAGTACTCTTATCAACTATATTTCACCATTCGTTTATGAGTTCTTTGCCAAATCCACTTCATTCGATGGACCAGTACCAATATTGAAGAAAATCTACATTAAACCGGTTAATATTATGTACAACCGACACATCCTTATAACAACACATCGTCAATCGGAATTAAAAATAATTGAGCAGTACCTGCAACAGCTTGAAAAGTTGAATAGAAACTGCAATTTCACTGACGTCGCAGCAGCGAATTACCATCAGGAATACATTCGGGATGTTTACATCAATTAACTCCGATCGCCATCTATTCGTCAACGACTTCTGGAAAATCATATATTATCGTTACAAGAGGCTTTCGAGCAAGCCAGAAAGTTAGAACCTGCCCCAAAACTTTCTGAATCTTTTCAGAAACCACAGAATGATACAAACACAACTGTTTCTGCCATTGAAAATAAACCCAACAGTGCTGCAGTAGTAAAACCGTCCAATGGTGGTGATATGGAAAAGTGTTTCTTCTGAAGATATGACCGGCATACTCGTGAAATCTGCCCAGCTAAGAATGCAGTGAGCAAAAAGTGTTGAAAATCAGGACATTGGAAAAGGGTTACAACCACTCCAGCTGATGCGACTATTTAACCTTACCTGTGTATTACAAATCGAGCAACAGCAGTATTATAATTAGTAAGACATCCGTGAGAAACAAATCTTTGAAAACAATGGTGGACACTGGAAGTGAACTGAGTTTCATCAGCAAAAAGGTTAAGGATAAAATGTATCCAGGAAGAAACAAATAGCTTTCTGGAGAATAGAATAATGGAGCCTAGCAATTCACCTTGTCGCGCACAAGTACTACTCTGCCAGAAACTGACATTCATAGAAGGAGATTAGTTGTAGATTATAGGATAACAATAAAAATCTATATTGACCTAGCTGTCTACCTGTTACCACGTATTCATGAGATGGTAAATAGAATATTGACATACTCCGTTTACTGCATTCTTGACCTAAAGAGTGCAGACCATCAGATACCACACGAAGAGAATGAGAAAATTTTCACTGGTTTTGAATCGGGTGGCAAACTGTACCAATTAAAAACGAATACCCTTTGGAGTAACTAAAGGTGCTCCTGCTTTCCAAAGGACAATCGACAACATTATCGAAAAGGATAATCTTGATGGTACGTACGTTGAAGTAGACAATTTCACTGTCTGTGGAGAAAATCAAGCTGAGCATGATACCAATTTAAAGTGATTCCTTGAAGCAACAGAAAAATATGACATTACATTCAACCACAAGAAAAGTATACTGTCCTAATCAAAAATTAATCTTCTTGGATATGAATTACGACATAACTCCACGAAACCTGACTCTGATTGTCTACGTCCTCTTTTAAATCTTGAGGCACCTAATGATACTAGCTCTTAAAGACGAGTTGTTGGAATGTTTGCTTTTTTGTCCGAGCCTTTTCAAACAAAACACGACCTCTCGTTCAGAATTCCGTATTTTAATTACCAGTCGAAGTTTTGAATGCATTCGAAGATCTTAAAGATAACTTAAAACAGGCTGTTCCAGGGCTGTGGATCCTACTCAACCTCAAGTTGTTGAAACTGATTCTTCTAACTATGCTATCGGTGCAACTTTTTCACAGAATGGACGCCCAGTAATTTTGTTTTCTGGAGCACTCAAAAACCATGAAATTGAATTACAACCTGTTGAAAGGATGCATACGCTATTGTTGAAGCAGTATATGCCTGGAAACATTATCTTATTGGTACAAAATTCAAATTGGTAATTGACCAGAAATCTGTAACATTCATGTTTAACAACGCATCAAAGGGGGAAATCAAGGACGATAAAATAGCACGTTGGCGGATTGAACTTTCTTGCTACAAATTAGACATAACCTATTGCCCCGGAAAATGCAACACTTAAGCCGATGCCTTTTCATGTTTGTGCAGCCTTGTCTCAATCACTTCAGGCATTGGACCACCTACACTTCTCTTTGTGTCATCCTAGAATTAAAAGATTATTGTACTTCGTTCGAACCGGAAATCTTCCTTACTTTGTCAAAAACATTAAAACTGTTATTGATCTTTGAGAAGTAAACAGCTGAAACCATAATTTGTTAAATCAAAAGGGGTGCTAATCAAAGCCACACAACCATTTCAACAAGTGAACATTGATTTCAAGGGACCTCTCCCTTCTACGAACAGCAACAAGTATCTTCTAATAGCCATTGATGAATTTTCAAGATTCCCCTTTTCTTTTCCATGCAAGGATATGGAAAGTTAAACTGTGATAAACTGTCTCAACCAACTATTCTCAGTTTTTGGAATGCCCGTTTACGTACATAATGACAGAGCTTCGAATTTCCTAGCTGCTGAAGTTAAACAACACCTACACAGCAGAGGAATCACCACCACTAAAACAAGTCGATACAACCCCAAAAGAAATGGCCAGTGTGAGTGTTACAACGGGATCATCTGGTGCACCATTACGCTTGTTCGCAAATCGCACAATCCCCCAATAACTGCCTGGAATATCTTACTGCCAGATTCTTTACACAGCATCCCACTGTTATTATACACTTCCACCAACAGAACTCCCGATGAACGACTTTTCAATTACAATAGAAAGTCTGCGTCCGGAAATTCAATTCCATCATGGTTGAGTGAACCAGGAAAGGTCTTCATCAAAAGACCTATCCGCAAATCCAAATTTGATCCCTTGGTTGAAGAGACCGAGTTAATTGAAGCCAATCCCGAAAATGTTTATGTCCGTTTGCAATCTGATCGTGAAACAACAGTTTCTCTTAGAGACTTAGCACCATGTTCACGAAAAGCAAATGATTACGTTGCCATTGAATCTTCACCACACGTCAAAGAAGTTAATAATGAGTCAATCCTGAGACTCAAAAAGTAGCATCTAACATTGAGGCGACCTCTGAAACTCAGAAAGATACACTGAGTAAGGGGTTAATTGCTGTGACTCCAATGGTAAGAAATTGTTCCGAGTCGATTACTGGGACTCCGATGTCAAAACGTTGTCGATCTAGTAGAATTTCAAAAGTAATTGAACTGTTTGCTGATACTGATATGTCTAAAATTTTCTTTTATTAGTTATTATATATGGGGAGATTGTTAAATTTTTTAATCTCCCTATCTTATTTTACATTTATACAAATAAAGTTTAATTGGTATACCAAACACTACACTGATTTTGACAGTACTTCACTAAAAATGGTTCACTATTAAAAAATATCACATAATATAATACTGAGACAAAACAAAAGACACCACTAATTTATTTATGGTATGCAGTAAATAAGTCCTTTCAAAAATAGTTTTAAGGAAACTGTTGTTACAACACAATATATTCCATAGATGTAAGACCTTTATCATGTCATCAGTCGTTAGCTTTTTAAGTGTCACGTGTCGAGAGACTACCCATCTTCAGGTTCTTTTTCTTCTTTGTTTGTGAGTATAATTCACGGAAAAGAATAATTTCTGATAGTGTTTGATGCTTAGTCTACTTAAAAGGAATATTCAGGTTCTTTAATGTCTGCAGTAAGTCACAAGGGTTTCCCATGATTTAAATGAATTGTTTTGTGAAGAAGGTGGCAACTTGTTTGTTCAAGCCTTGAGCTGTTTATGGCAACTGGCCAACAAAGATGTAGATCATGTGGAACCAAGTGATTGTGTAGGTATCTTACGGAGTACCTAAAGGGATAGGTAAATTCAGCAATCTTGATCTTAGGTCTATACAGTCGTTGACAAGACTAAAAATACATCTATGGCTTCCTCTTAGTCCAAAATGTTCAAAATTTTCAAGATTATTAGAGAAACATATAGAGATGAATGAATTTTTAAAGCAGTTTATCGTGCTTTGTCTTCCGCATGCATCAGAAATTTTAGGCTCTTGGTAGTGCGTATTTGATTCTCTTATGAAAACGTGTTAAGATTTTAGTTTTCTCATGTAAGTATTCATTACATATCATCTAGTTATTGCTATAACCGATGTATTTTTGTAGTCCAGAAATGGAATCCTTCTGGGCAATTTTTACTGTGTCGGAGCCCTTCCTTTCCTTCTTAACGTGGTATTTAAAGTCTAGTTTATGTGACTTAAATTTCAGACAGCGCATTCTAATCTCATTAGCTTTCTTCTTTTAAGATACATACTTCATAGCTTATTTAAACTCAAAGTAATGGTAATAAAGCTATGCTGTACGACAAATGCTGTAAGGGAGTTTAAATTCTCTACTCTTTAATAGAAATCGACTTCTATTTTTATTACCATTAGTATCGATAGGTACTATTCGTTCCTGACTTCCTCTTTCACAGTCTCATGTTAGATTACTCTTCCTTCATTGACTCAAAGTATTTAAGTACTTTCCTAATCTAATGCTGTTATCACACTTTTTTATTAAGTTCGATGGGTGACGCCAAAATTACGTTGTCACGCTAAAAAGTACCCTTGGCACATCATCCAACCTGAATTATGTGTTAATATCATTACCAAACCTTTTTACAGTTCCTAGGGCCTTCTGGTTAATTATCGTCCTTTGCAATTTTAAGTTTTCAATACAAAAGAAATGTCTGATAATTTTTTTTAAATGTCTTGTATCTATGGTATATTGATATCTTTGACAAATGAATTAGATCCAAGGGAAAAAGAGGAGAAATTGAGTCTCCATGGAATAACCCAAAGTTTGTTTTGATAATATCAGATACACTTGCATTATTGTTATGATTAAGGAAATATTTTTATACCAAAGGATTACACTGTTCTGCAAGAAATGAAAACTGATGTTATCGTATATGTACCTAATGCTTTCAAAATCAAAGTACGGGGGATGCTGTTAAAAGTTTTTCTGTAATCATCGTAGATTCGATTAAAATTTTGATTCTTCAAAAGACAGCTACCAAATGCCTTATGTTTTGTAAGGAAATAGCATTTGCAGTCACTCAAAATTCATCTGTACCCTTCCGATAAACTTGTTTCAAGCTGTGTTAGAAATGCCGTGATATTTCCTTAAGACTCCCTTTTTTAAGTATCTTATTATCAAAAAGAAAACTTGGATTAAGTCTAAATATTCCCTTTGCCAAATATGCTCAATGTCAAAAAGTTACTCGGATATTTGTAAGGAATTCGAAAAATGAAAACATGTTCTTGTACGTAATTATCTGTGATGACATATATATTCAATAAATCAACATTTGACAGACTATTTGCCAAAAGGACATTCTGGCATTGCTTCACCATTAACCTCAAGATCTTCATCATCAATCAATTACCACTGTCCTTTTGAGCTTTTGTCTTCCTCTTTTGCTGCTATTTTCTGTCATATTTTCCTCCCCAACTCGCTCTTTCTTGCATTTATTTTTTACTTGAGTTTTTCTGCACTCTTTGCTTTAATGACTCGATCACTTGTGTACAGTAACTCATCTAGTAACCTCAGTCTTGCTGCTAAATTAATGCTATTGTAAATGAGAAAGGGTATTTCTTATAAAAATAAATTTTTCATTGTAAAATATTTACAATTTGTAGCAATCTCACCTGGACCGGTGCCGCTTGAAATTCTTGAAAGAAAATACCAAGAAATATGATTATGCCATTTCTGTTGACAAAACAAAAATCTTAATTGTTCTCCCGGTGTGTTATTTAAACAGTGAAGAGACAATACTATAACTTGCTAGCAGCCTTGATGAATTGCGACTTCCATTTTTCAAGAGCAACTTCAGTATCCATCTTCATAACGAATAGAAAAGGCTTCAGAGCAGAGCACTGAGGGATCCTTCTCTCTTAGTAGAGAATGATTCACTGGAATACCCATCACACCAGACAGTGTTTTGACAGTTTAAATAGCAACTTTGTATGACACGTACCAACATTTCTTTGACATTCCTCTTCATAAAACAAAATCTAAAACACTAATATATTACTTTCCTTGGTATTTTACTGTATGCCGTCTTGAAGTAGATAAAGCAGAAAAACATTACTCAATGCCCCTCAAGAGCTTTTTTCACTTTGGAATTTTTACAAAAATAGTTGTTCCGTTAGCTTACATAAAATAAAACTGCTTGTTATTAATTGAGACCATTTCCCGTAATCTCTTTTCTGAAATCCCATCATAAATTTTTTGTGAATGTTCTGTCAACTTGATTCTTCTGTAGACTTTGTTTTTCAAAATGTTACCTTTCTATTGGTATATTGGTGTCAGGATGTCACAACTGCTTCCTTGATGCACCGTATAAACAAAGTGCGTGATAACACTCCTGTATCGTATAATACAGGAGTAATACTTGGAACTCACAGAGAAGGTAAAACTCAGTACCTCATATAACGTTGTATCCATAGACAAAGGAAAGTCAGAAAAGGGAAAGGAAATGCGAGTGCAAAAGGATCCCATTGCACTGCATTTTTCTCATCATACGGTCCACTCCGTCACCGTTGAATGAAGACCAAAACCAAATGTCAGTATCACATTGCCCGTGGCGTAGGTCAGTCAAAAATAGGCACGTGTTTTTACTGAGCAATCAGTGTGACGGCGAAAAGTATGCGACTGAAAGAATCCGTGTAAAATTACATTATTTGCTCAAACTAGGTACATGGAATGTCGGAAAGATGAAAGACCTAGGAAAGCTGAGTACTTTGTGCAACGAGATGAGAAGATGCGACCTCTAAATCCTAGGCATCCCTGAGACTAATTGGAATAGACAAGGTAACTTCCGAACTGCAGAAAATGAGACCATTCTTTTCTCCGGTAAAGAAGATGGATACAGCCACGGCGTTGCTGTAATTCCTAGGAAATACACCAGTAGAATACAAGAAAGACCTCACAACATCAGTTTTATCTAGAGCTATGTACCGGCCAGTGTTGCAACAGAAAAATAAATAGAGGAGTTCTACAACAGTCTTCAAGACATCCTAGGCTCAACCCCAAGCAGAGATATCACAGTTGTCATTGGAGATATGAATAAAAAAGTGGGCGTCACCAAATTTCCCAATACAACATACGGACGCTATGTATAAGTCCAAAGATGGAACGATTTTGTGTGACAGTGACCAAGCCAAGCGAAGGAGAAAGGAATACTGCTCAAAAATGTACGCAAAATATCCCAACATCCACTTTAATCAAGTGAACTGGAAATTTACAGAACGTGAAGCACCATCCCTTCAGGAAGACGTCAGGGCAGCCATCCATGATCTTAAAATAGGTAAGCGTCCTGGTGTAAATGAAAGCCCAGCAGAAATGATCAAGAGAGGTGGAGTTATTCTAGGACCTTTCTACCATAAACTCTGCATAACAATCTACAATGAAACAACATGGACAAAAGACTGAGTGGAATCTGTATTTGTACCGATTCCAAAGAACGGAGACACGCAACTGTGCCCCCAAAAAAGAACAATTCCCCTTATTAGCCACAGCAATACAATTCTACTAAAAATCATTGCAAAACGAATGAAGAAATAAACAAACTAAATGAAGAGATTGCGAAAGAACAATGTGGCTTCAGACCAGGAAAAGGCACAAGGGATCAAATCCTCAACCTAAAGACGGTTATTGAGAAGAATAGGGAACAAGGCAAAGACTTATTTTTGTGCGTTGTCAATTACTCTAAGGCTTGTCACACGGTTGCTCATGATATATTATGGAATGGCATGGGTGATATTGGATTTTCTGTTCACATCATATTACTACTGAAATCAATGTATGACCAAAAGAGAGCTACTGACCTATGGACCAATAGAATGGCTTGAAATCCAACAAGGCATCAGACAAAGCTGCATCCTGTCACCTCATTTGTTTAATATCTACTTGGAGACAATCATGAGGAAATCAAATCTTGAGAGAACAAAGCTAGTGGACTGTTTCTAAACGTAAAGGAAATAAAGGTCATGAAAGTCTGTAAAGTTCCTAATCACACTCATAACTTCCATATCACCATCAACAACGAAACAGTCGAAAATGTCAAAAAGTTCATATACCTTGGGGCAACATTCTCGACCAAGTATGATCTGGAAGAACAGAAATATATCGCTTAAGACAAAGAAGAGACCCCTAACTGCTCTTGTGTTATCGATAACAAAAGATTTGCAAAAGATCAATTGCAAAGATCATTTGTTAAACACAATACAAGCACGCCAGTTATCCTTCACAGGTTACATCTTGAGGCATGACAGTCTGGAAAAATCTCCCCTTGTGGGCATGAGTATTGCAAAGAGGCAGAGGCAGACCAAATAATAGACTGGGTGATAACATCAAAGATATTTGTCAATTGACAATGACAGAAGCATGGAGAGTTGCCCAAGACCGAAACATCTAGAGAAAGCTAGTGACGAGGGCCATGTCTACTCGAAATCGAGCTATCCGTTCCTGATAATAGTCATTTACATAGCTTACCTGTCCAACAGGTTTTTTAATTTAAAGATAAATTAAGACCCCATCTGGATTACTTCATAATGCAAAAACAATAGTTCCTTATAATAAAACGTGACTTAGGATACTTTGTAGCTAGTCTATAGTTAGCTTCACTTTGTTCCACAGCTGGTTAAGATGGTGGGTTAGCCATTCAATGCAATTCAATACCTCTTGACCTTTAAGCATTTTAAAGGTAAGTTACAATGGACCTGCTTCTTTGTCATTGTTTTAACTTTTTCAACGCTGCTTTAACCCTTTCCTTCCTAATCACCTACTCTGGGAACCTTCACCTTTTTCCCATTTATTCCAGCTTTACCCGATTGTTTTCAGTATTCAACTGCTGATCAAACTTTTTCTTCCACCTTTCTTTGATTTTTATCTCATTGGCCAGCAGACTTTCCTTTTCTTCAAAAGCAAAATTCCCATTTTTGATGTCTCTTCCCCTTTTTACCATCCTTTTTTATCTTTCTGTATGTTTATGCAATTTAGTTAAGCATTTTTTTTACTTGTTCTGTGGCTCTCTAGGCCTCTTTTGTATTGGTATATAAACCCAGGACCGTTTATTACAGATTGAGTATACCTTATTTCTCTGTATGGATCTTTCTTGCCTTAATTGCTGCTTTTTCGTGTTTGAACACTCTTTGTCAAAAACAAATTATTTATGACCTACAGTTCAGGGCAACAAGTGAAAATATAATTTGAATTTTACTATCAGGTTAATTCCTGTAAATAAAGGCTTTGTCATTGCCCTAATTATTTCGTTTTCTTCTCATTCAAAAACCTCAGGTCTTGTAGCCTTTTTTTTCATCATTCCCTAAAAAGAGGCTCACGGGCTCAATAGAAAAAGGACAGCAATAGAAATGTGAGATAAACGTAGCCTTCTCTGACATTGATTTCTCTTTGGCATAAAGCTGAAATGCTCCTCATTGATCTCTGCCTTCCTTCTGTTCCCAGTATCAATCAATTTCTCCCATAGCTCCATTAAGTGACTAATGAGTTTAATACTCCTGTAGTTGGAGCAGTTTTGTACATATCTCTTGTTCTTAAAAATAGGTACAAGAGTGCTCTTTTGCCAGTCATCTGGTATCTGCTTGGTTACCAAGATATCATCGAACATTGATGTCAAGAACGCAAGGGCAATACTTCCTAGGCATTTTTATATGTTAGGATACCGTCCGGACCAACTCCTTTTCCATTCATTATCCTATTCAAACCTTTCTTCACCTCTTCCACGTTGATTTCCTTTGCAGATCCTTTGCAGCTCCTTCGCATATCTCTGCTACTTCTTCTCTACTTTCCCTTTCATTTTCTTCCTTCATTACCTTCCTGTAATACCCATTCCATCTCTTCAGGATATCTTCCTTCGAATTTAGAATGCCTCTCTGCTTTCTTATTCAGTTTTACATGTTGTACGTCTTTGGAAGCTCGATAAAAATGTTTTGCCATGCAATATACACTTTTCTGCCGTTCAGTGGTTTCAAGGTTATTGTACAGCTCCTCAAAAAACTCAGATGTGGCTTTCGTCACACTATTTTTGGCTTCCTTTACTTGCATTACTGTATACCTCTTTGTTTTCATCAGTTTGAGATCTACTTCATTTCTTGTATGTCTCTTTTTGTTCCGAAGGCATTCATGTACTTCGTCATTCATTTTCTTGGCAACCGACTTGATTGATCCAGACGTAATAAACCGAAATACTTCAGCAAGTTTCTTCCATCATCTGATCTTTTATTCCATTCTCTTCGTCCTCTTTGCTCTGACGATAAACTTTACCCTACCGGCAAATGGTCTGTGCTGACTTGAAGCAAACTTCCCTGCTACTCCTTTGCTGTCTATGGACATGGTGCCGCCTCCTGCACAGGACGTAGGTAATCAGACTCTTGTAATTTCCGCTGTAATAATTGATTCTTTGCTCATTAGTTTTCATTAAGTAGGTGTTGGTAATAACCAACCTACAGTTTGTTGCAAACTCAACTCCTCCTTCATTCCTTGTTTATCAGACATACCTTTCAATAACATGTTGTCTTCTCTTCATCTCCGATGTTGTCTTCAGCAACATGTCCATTCATGTCTGCATTGGTGAACACACTTTCCTTCCACTGTACTTTCGTCATGGCAAAATCCAAAATTAAAGAGCGTTAACAAAATACGAGCTGACATAAATTCCTGTCTTAAAATATTAAGCTCTTTTTGTGCTGCAACTCCTTTTTTCCACTCAAAAGTGTAGAAAAGAATCCCAAAACATTTATGAAATGGTTAAAAATATAATTTTACATATGTGTCACCTCCTCAGTTGCCATGTCCCTCCAGAACGTCAGATTTCATGCTTCTAGACAAAGACCTGTTTTTGCTATCCTCGCCATCTCTATTTCACTTTTCCCGGTCCACGTTAATAATGCTTTTCATAAATGTTTCCGTCTACGTCCTCTGCCTCTTCTTCCAGATATCCTACCTGTAAGACCCAAGTCCTCCATTTCTTCCTTTCTGATTACATGTCCCAGAACGGATAGCTGCCTTCTCCTGATGATTGCTCAACCTTCTTCGTAAAAATCACATCCCAGCAGCATTTCTCCGACTTTTCATTTCTTTATTGACTGTCCAGCTTTTACATTCATAAATCAAAACAGGGAAAATGTAGCAGTTGAGTACCTTCATCTTTGTGTCCATTGATGTATTTGGACTCTTCAGAATACCAGATATGCGTTCAAAAGCCTCCTTTGAAATCGTTATCCTCCTTTTTGGTTCAATGCCGCTTCTACTATCGGAGCTTAACATAGTTCCAAGGTAGTTTAATCTGTTCACCTGCTGTATCTCCTAACCTTCGACTTTCAAGTCACACTTAATCTGTTCTTTCTTTTTGCTGACTATCATACAGAACATTTTCCTTCTGGTGCTTTCTTCCCACACAATATTAAGGATTTATTGAAGCTTTTCTGCTAAGTCTGAGGTATTATCGGCGTATCTGATGTTGTTCACATTGTGTCCTCCTACAACGAAAGCCTCTCTTCTCACCAATGTTTCTCATGATATGCTAACTACATAAATTGAATAGGTCTGGTAATACAACACAGCTTTGTCGTACTCTTCTTATTATGCTGTTGTATTTTTTAATCTCAATTTAGACTCTTACCCCTGCTGTTTGTTCCCAGTACACATTCCTCAATAATCTCACGTCTTTCCCTTCAATATCTAGTGATTGGAGCATGTCTAGCAATGTCTCGAGTTCCACTTTATCGAAAGCTTTGCTGTAATCATTGAAACAGAGATAGAGGTCTTTCTGTATCTCAATGGCTATTTCGGACAGCATTCGCACGATGAAAATTGTGTTATGTGTACTGGAATCTTTGACAAAACCAAATTGTTGTTTAATAATTTCGGGACGCACTGCCGTCCGTGCTCTTGTCATCAACACACACGGATCAAGATTTTGGTAATGTGGCTCATGAGACTAATTGTGTGATGAAATTCACATTCTGTTGCTCCCAGTTTCTTGTGTAGGACGATAAAAATTGATTTTATAAGATCTGGTGGAATACCCCCGCCTTCGTAAATGTCGTTGAACAGCTCATTGTTTTTGTTGTTGATGCAAAAGTCATCCAGGGCTTAAATCATTTCGATGCAAATATTATCTAGCCATACTGCTTTATTTCTTTTCATCTTATTCATAGCTGCTCTGACCTCATCTTTTTAAATCTTTGGTCGTTCCATAAGTTTCTTTATTTCAGGTTTTCCTCCTCTTTCATCCTTGAACAATTCATCAATATACAGCTTCATTTTGTTCCATCAACATCAATCCATCTTTTACTATGATGCAGTCATTGGAAGCGCATGATTTCTTACCAACCAAGTTATTGATTTTCTTGTGCATAGAGGAAAAGTTGGATATTCTATCTCTCTCCACTTCAGTGCACCTATCATTATTCCACGCTTTGTTTGTTTTTCTGCACTTTGATACTTTGATTCAGCTCGGGATATTGATCGGATTCTCGATTAACGTTTTGCCTTTCTTTCAGCAATAGCAAAATTTCAGGTTTTATCTACTCTTTCTTTCGTTCTCTCACCTTTGATGATATGATTTTCTTACCTGTTTCAACGGGGGCCTCCTTCAGAACTTCCCATTTGTTAGCCTTTTCATTCTCAAGGACATCAAAGCGATTTTGCACTTTCACTGCTTAAAGACCTTCCAATTCTACATCCTCTCTCAAAATATTCCATTGCAACTTTGTTTGGTACAGCGTGTTTCACTTTGCGAAGCCGGACTTTGGTGCTACACTCTACTGGATTATGGTTGCTGCCGCAGTCAGCTCCAGGTTATACCTTCCCGGAGTTCCATGCCCCGGATTTCTCCATGTCCATCAGCGATTATTGTGATTTTGGAACCACGTATTCATGATAACGCCTGTTGGCCTCACACCATCCAACTACTGTTCCCCTCTTTTGTTAACTTCTCCAAGTCCGTGAGGTCCCACGGCCACAGGTCCAATCGCTCTATCACCAACTTTCGCATTCAAATCCCTCATAAATGTGATGATGTCTTGTGATTTGCACTGTCTTTTTACTTCATCAAGTTGCTCATAAAACTGGTCAATTAACTCGTCACTACTTTTTGCTGTTGGAGCATACACTTGGATTATGCTAATGTTAAAGTATTTGCCCTTTAGTGTCACTAGTATCGCTCCTTCTGATATTGCCCAATATCTTAATAAGCATTTGCTTATTCCCTTGTTCAGAATTACACCAACCCCCTTTTCATGTGCTTTGCCATCTTAGTATATCATTTTGTGGCCATCAAGATCAAAACGTCCGGATTCAGGCCACCGTGTTTTGGAAAATCCTAGCATGTTGATCTTTATTCTTTCCATTTCTTGTTTTACATTTGCCAGCTTACCAGCTTGATACAGTGTACGAACATTCCAAGTTTCTATTTGTATAATCTTTCTATTTCTGACAGTATCAGGCTGACGGTCAAGCTCCAACTGTCTGACATGGATTTCCCTACCGAGCGTGGTGTTGATTGAATCAACCCAATTTACGCTGTTTATGTTGGACAGTGCTCTGTGTATTCGTATGATTGTGCTTGGCAGGTTACAGTTGTGGTTTGCCATTGGCTCCCCCTGGTGGTTGACCACTAATTTTGAGTCTCATTAGTGCCCTCAGCATACCAAGATGTGTTGCAGGTTGTACCTCTGTGTAGGACTCATTCGGCAAATCTGCCATTTCCTGTCTTCATAGGCTTGTGTAAGACATGCACAAAACCACCAACAATATGTTGTTAGCTACCCTCGTGCTGTTTAACCTACCACCTGAAGCGGTGTACCGGGGTGTGGCCACTGTCACTCACAAACAGCTACTTGGAGCCAGATATGAGAGCTGGGTGCCTTCAAGGAGACCAGTGGCTACATTTACCCGCAGGTCAGCTGAAGGTTGCCACTGGCTGGTACTCCATCCAAACACCTCATACATCCCCACATATGTAAAAATTTGTTAGAAAATGTGTCCTTTGTATAATGGTGTTATAAAACATGTCCCTTGCACAATCCATCACACTCATAAGTCCCCTTCCACTTTCCTTCTTTTCCCCAAAACAATTGACCAGCATGGCGTCTTGGTAAGAAGTAATTAATGATAATACTAATGCTCGTTTTAGCATGAAATATTTTTTAGAAATAGGCTAGCAGTGTTTACAATGGAGCTCTGCAAGATCGATGAGTACAAGAATTGTATTAAAACTGATGTTCTAATTTCAAAAGTTGATCCATGATGCAGACAAGCTNCGGGGTGTGGCCACTGCCACTCACAAACAGCTACTTGGAGCCAGATATGAGAGCTGGGTGCCTTCAAGGAGACCAGTGGCTACATTTACCCGCAGGTCAGCTGAAGGTTGCCACTGGCTGGTACTCCATCCAAACACCTCATACATCCCCACATATGTAAAAATTTGTTAGAAAATGTGTCCTTTGTATAATGGTGTTATAAAACATGTCCCTTGCACAATCCATCACACTCATAAGTCCCCTTCCACTTTCCTTCTTTTCCCCAAAACAATTGACCAGCATGGCGTCTTGGTAAGAAGTAATTAATGATAATACTAATGCTCGTTTTAGCATGAAATATTTTTTAGAAATAGGCTAGCAGTGTTTACAATGGAGCTCTGCAAGATCGAGTACAAGAATTGTATTAAAACTGATGTTCTAATTTCAAAAGTTGATCCATGATGCAGAAAAGCTAAAATGGTATGATATGAAATGTATTGCTGAAGATATCTATTTTTGTGCAGTAAATCAATTATATTTTAATTGAGAGTATAATAAAGAAACCATGTGACGAAAATTGAAATTCCTTTACTTTAAAGTGTTCAGAAAAATAGGCAAACTAGTCGACATCGATAAGAGCATCCCTGAGAATATTAATTACTTACATAAGAAGTGAGGCCATTCTCATTCTGGGTGTTTCGGTAAAGAATTCTTTGGAATCCAAGGTAATGTCTCCCAATGTAAAATATGTGGATTTGTTAGCGGAGAGTTCAAGGAAAAGTAGTGGTATCCAGATTGGCAAAGTTGACTATTATGCAGCGACAACCATTACCCGCATCATTGACTAAAAAAGATCACTGACCTCCAGTTAGACAAAAATCTTACAGTAGTGACTACCAATAGTTATTTATTATACAGTAGCTGGTTCATCTCGGTAAATTAACCCTGATGGGATCAGCAATATTATATATTTTGCAGAGGAGCGCCTGTTAGCCACATTTTTGATGTACAAGAATGTTGAATAAGGAAAAATCAATCTTAATTAGAACAAAGGAATACTACCATGGGATCATCAAGCTAAATCAGGGGAAACAAGAGTGAGTATGGTCTAATCTGATGACGGTCTCATACTGCTGGATTCCATACAGTCGATTCATACTGCTGGATTCCATACAGTCAATTAGAACAAAGGAATACTACCATGGGATCATCAAGCTAAATCAGGGGAAACAAGAGTGAGTATGGTCTAATCTGATGACGGTCTCATACTGCTTGATTCCATACAGTCGATCAATATTTGTTGCTATTAAATCTTACCAACGGAACATAAGCAAAAAACTTGAAGCCAAAACTTAAACTTGCATCTGGAAGTAGCCATCTCAATTACAAGTCGTGAGTAGCAAGGAAAGAGGCGTTTGGTAATTTAAACCACCAACTGAGTAGATAACAGCCTAAACACTATATCACAGGTAACAAAAGGGACTACAAAACTGTAGCAAAGTCAAAAGAAAAGAAGAGGAAAGTATGGCCAATACTTATAAAAATCAAACAAAACCGAAAGGTAAAAACAACGTTTGGGATAGCAAAACTAAGCTCGTCAAAAAAGGGTGCAGGAGATATCAAATCGTAAATGAATGACGCAAAACGTTATTTGTAAATGAGGATACCGGGATAAGGTGAAGGAAGTTTTAAGAAAAATTACAACCAAGAACGAGAAAGATAGAAAAGAACCAGGCTAGGTGAACGTTGGGGTGTCGGGTGGGGGTTTGAGTGGCTAGTACCTTTCGTGAAGACAGTCGCATTACTTTTGTAATGGTTGGATCCTCTGGACCACACTACCCCATTTAGGTCATGTCTAACTTCAAGTAGCTGTAATGCACGCAGCGGCCACACTCAGAAACCTGGTCTCGACTAACCTGCGAAACGACATGGGCGACCACAGTTTTTGTGGTTCTCTGGGTATTGTCTCTATCCAAGTGCATTAAGTCTGGAAGCAGCTACAAAACAGGCGCAGACAGCAAGCTTGTGGCAGGCATTATGGCGCATCAGAGGCGGAATTTATGTTAAGTGGCTGCCACGGTGGAAAGGACAGAACCCTTACCAATACTTATATAGTCAGTCATGGTCAAAACACAAAAAATCTAATAACAGTTATGCTGGTGACGTTAGGTCCTCTGCGCCTAAGTACTCAACTATATACATATATATTAACAGAGAAGAAGATGAGCAAAGTAGGGTCCTTGAGGATGCACAGAATGATGATGATGTTATCAACTTAAAACGTAAAACGGAGAGTTGAAAACGGATGCACCATCCCTAAAGACCAGAAATGCACCTTTAATATTTGATACTTGGAATATACGTACTATCTTTGAACTTGGTAAATTTGATAACCTACTTCAAGAAATGGAAGAATACAGGTGTATGCACCTACTGTAGAGCATAGCGATGCCAAATTGAAAAATTCTACCAAGAACTACAGGACTGTCTTAACGAAGCAAAATCAGGAGAAGTTGTTACAACGATGGGTGACTTTAATGCGAAGGTCGGTAGCCAATCAATAACAAACTGTATTGATAATTATGGTTTAGACGATATGAACGAAAGAGGTGAAGGACTTCTAGAATTTTGCCAAACAAATAAGCTTCAAATTGCAAATACTAATTTAAACATCAAAAAAGACACTTATACACATGGAAAAGCCCTGGTGATATTTATAGAAACCAAATTGAGTTTGTAACCATCAACGGTCGTTTAAAAATAATGTTAAAAACTGCAAAACTTGTCCAGGAGCTGACATTGGATTTGATCATATACCAATAATCATGAAATTGAAAATAAAGCCAAAAATTCCTAGATCAATGCAGAATAAAATTAAAAAATATAACACTGAATTGCTAAAGGACGCTAATATTGCAGAGAAATATACAGTTGAAGTAAAAAATCAATATTAATGTTTAATGCTACCTGAATATGAAAGTGAAACATTATCTATACAATAGAAGGTTGACGTCCAATGGCATTCTTATAGACAAGCAATGTGTGAAACAAATGAAACTACACTACTAACAATTAACATATAGCAAAACAATCCTGGATTACAAAAGAAATACTTGATCTTATAAAGGAAAGAAAACAACATAAAAACACTATATTATACAATGAGATAGATAAGCAAATTAAACAAAAATGCTCGGAATCGGAAAAAGACTGGCTAAACATGAAATGCTCACAAATTGAAAATACTCTCAAAAAACAATAATCAAGACCTCATGTATGAAAAAATTAAAGAATTAACAAAGAAAAGAACAAGTGGAGGCAACAGCATCAAAAATAAGAAAGGTAAAATGTTTTATGAAGAAGAAAAGATAATAAAGAGATGGGTTGAATATGTAGAAGAACTTTTCCTTGAACAGTGAAACGATGACCCCATTACATCATTTCTTTCCGGACCTGAAATTATGGAAGAGGAGGAGGAGGAGGGGGGGGGGAGAGTTTTAGAATGTATGAAATCTGGAAAAGCACCAGGAATTGTTGGTGTGATATCAGATATGTTAAAAGCAGTTGGTGAGTTTGGAATTACAACTCTAACCGATATATGTAACAAAATGTACAAANTGGAGGCAACAGCATCAAAAATAAGAAAGGTAAAATGTTTTATGAAGAAGAAAAGATAATAAAGAGATGGGTTGAATATGTAGAAGAACTTTTCCTTGAACAGTGAAACGATGACCCCATTACATCATTTCTTTCCGGACCTGAAATTATGGAAGAGGAGGAGGAGGAGGGGGGGGGGAGAGTTTTAGAATGTATGAAATCTGGAAAAGCACCAGGAATTGTTGGTGTGATATCAGATATGTTAAAAGCAGTTGGTGAGTTTGGAATTACAACTCTAACCGATATATGTAACAAAATGTACAAAACAGGTTACATACCTCCAGACCTCAGAACGTCAATTTTCGTATTGCTACCCAAGAAATCAAAGGCAACAGACTGTTCAGATTTTAGAACGATACGTTTAATGTGTCATGTATTAAAACTTTGAATATCTATATTCTCAAAACGCATGGCGAATACAATAAACTTTGAAATAAGTGAGGAACAAGCTAGTTTTAAGAAGAATTCAGGCACAAGAGAACCCATCTTTAACCTTAAAATGATCACAGAGAAATACCTGGAAAAACATTAAGATCTTTATATTCGTTTCATAGATTATGTAAAAGCCTTTGATTCTATAAACCAAGAGTCATTAATCAAAACCTTTCAAAATTTCGATAAATTAACCTCGCAATAATATCTAGGTTATACTGGGACCAGCAAACGAAAATCGGAACGTCTGTAGGGATGTCAGACCTAGTAAAAACAAGGAATGGTGTCTGTCAAGGGTGTGTATTATCCCCTTCGCCATTCAATATGTTTACAGACGGTATATTCAGGGGACCAGATCACTTCCAGGTGTAAAAGTGGGAGGCAGGATAGTAAATAATCTTCGATATGCTGACGACACTGTTCTCCTGGCTGATAACAAAGAAGATCTCAAAACTCTGGTGAACACTGTAAAAATTGAAAGTGAAAAACGTGGTTTGAAAATGAATATTAAGAAAACGAAAGGAATGGTTGTTACTCGGAATGAAACAACACCCAAAGCAAAATTAATTACACTGGTAAACAAAGAAAAATTTTTTATTCTCTGTCATGGAATTTAAGAACAGTTTTGGAGTAATTTGAGAATGCTAAATTCAAATCTGAACTTGGATTTTCTCCATCACATCAGGTTTTTGCGCAGTACATATTTATATTGTTCATGAATTTTTTTTTTAAAAATATCCTATCAAATAGTGTAGCAAAAAAAGCCCAGATTATATGGTTCATTTTAATAAATTTACTTTTCACTTAGTCTTCCAATAAAGTGAAGAAAACGTTTGTTTTCTTAGAACATGCACATCATAACCAATTTTTATTATACAAACGTAAACACAAAGATTTCAACTTACACAACACTCGTTTGCAGGTAGTGTTTTTTATTGATTTTATCACTAAATGTCTTTATTTATTGTTATTATTCTGCTGGGATTTTTTGCAAAACAATGCCTAAGGTGTGGGGAGGTTGGGTAGAAATTAAAGGAACAAGTCAGGTAGTTAACAAATTTTTCTTGTTTGCAGGATGTGTTACTGACCTAACAATGGCATCTACATCTCACAGAGGACAGTGCTCAAGTGATCCAAATATATTTTGCTACATCTGTGAGAGCTTCACTTTAAAGAATTAGAGGCGCAAGGTTACTGACTTTGTTAAGAACGTGTATGTGGCTTACTTCAAAGTACCACTTAGAGACCAAGACAAGCATTGCACTGTGTTGAGACCTTGAGATCATGGTCTCAAGGGAAGAATGCAAAACTCAAGTTCGGAGTGCCTATGGTTTGGAAAGAGCCAAGCAATCATTTAGATGACTGCTACTTCTGTCTTGTCAATATAAAAGGTTTCAATAAGAATAACAAGCAATATTTGCAGTACCCAAGTATCCCATCAGCTATTCAGCCAGTTTCCCATAGTGAAGAAAAACCTGTTCCAATATTTACTGAGCTCTCAAAAATTGAGGACACAGATCTCTGCTCACCTTCTCCTAGTGATGAAGAAAACACTACATATATTTTTCAGCCCTGTGATAAAGATAGTGACAAACCAATTCTGTTTACTCAGCAGGTTTTGAATGATTTGGTTAGAGATCTTTATCTATCAAAAGAGTTTGCTGAACTGTTGATCTCAAGATTGCAAGAGAATCAAATGTTGAAACCCTGTACCTCATTATCGTAACAGGGAAGCAAATTTGTGTACATACGTCCATTCAGATGGCCAGCTTGTCTATTGTACTGATGTAGAAGGGTTCTCTTTACTTCTCTTTATGGGACTTCCAGTATATGATTCAAGTGATTGAAGGCTTTTTATTGACAGTTCCAAAGCAAGTTTGGAATGAGATCTGTTACGCAATGGAAATAAGTATGACTCGATACCAATAAGTCATTCTGTAAAACTTAAGGAAGAATATAACAACCTCAAGATTGTTCTAGAGAGGTTGCAATACCATGTTCATGGGCGAATACTTTGTGTCAATTTGAAAATGGTTAGCTTTCTTTCAGATCAGAAAGGAGGGTACACAAAATACCCCTGTTAACTTTGTAACTGGGACGGTAGAGCTACAGCAGACCATTGGGTGAAGAATGGATGTCCTCAGTGACAGAATTTGGTATCTGGTGATAAGAATGCTATCAATGATCCTCTAGTGGATAGGAAGAACATTGTCTTTCCTCCCTTGCACATAAAACTTGGATTGATGAAACAGTTCGTCAAAGCTCTTCATCACAGTGCTAAATGTTTCAGCTATATATTTTCAAATTTTCCTGGTATTAGCGAAGAAAAACAAGGCTGGTATATTTGATGGACGATGGACCCCAAATTAGAACAATTATGGGAGATCCAAACTTTATCACATCTATGAATGAGACAGAAGGAAGAGCTTGGAACGCATTTGGTAATGTGGTGCAGAATTTTCTAGGGAACAAGAACCCAGACAACTATGAAAAGATTGTAAAAGAATGTGAGTAAGGATCAAGGGGAGCGTTTTCATCAGAACATTAAAACAACGAAAGAAAAGAATCAAGGCCGGTGGGACTCACACATAATGGCGGATTATTGCTGGAGCTTGGTGAGAAACAACCCAGAACCTGTACATCAGAGATCAGCCAAGAACAGAAAGTTTAGATAAGTTCCATTTGATACTGTTCTGTTTTCCATATATATATATATATATATATATGTATCTTTATATTTTCTTTTTTTTTTTGTCATTCTATTTGGATTCCTGTACATCGACTAAGTAATATTTGTTATTCCTTAATTATTAATAAACAAAATGTAGTACAAAAAAATCACGTTTTTATTATGAAACTTTCGATATAGCTATAGGTTGATGAGTAATTTTCATCAAAAATTGGAAAATTGCATAGCTCAAAATCCTGATGTGATTGACAAAAAGTGAGTTCATAGTCGTAATCAGCAACCCAAATTTAGTTAGAATTCGTTTAAAAACCCTTTGCCAGAAAAATCGTGTTGACCAGTGTTTCTGATGGTTGTGGGGTGGAGCAGGTAGAAACCTTTGTATACCTGGGACCACTGATAACATCAGATGGAAGGTCAGGCTTAGAAATAAAAAGAAGATGTATGGCTAAAAATACCTTTTTAAACCTGAAACACCTGCTATCCAGCCAATACATTTCATGGAAAGCCAGTTCCGTCTATTAAAATGCTATGTATGGTCAATCCTCACCTATGACTGTGAAACTTGGACGACAAGGAAAAGTACTGAAACAAGAATAGAAACCTCTGAAATGTGGTGTTACCGTAAGATGGGTAGAGTGTCTTGGAAATAAAAAAGACAAACAAAACAGTCCTGAATAATACAGGAATATGCAAAACGACCCTACTGGACACAATAAAAAGACGAAAAATTAGATGTTATGGGCACATTAGGCGGCACAATTCCCTTCTAAAAATAGTAATGGAAGGCACTGTTGAGGGTAAGCGAGGAAGAGGAAGAAAAAGAATCACATGGACAGGCAACATTGCTGATTTGATGAGAAAAGACATCAACAAATGTGCTAAACTGGCATTGCATAGACAATTTCGGAAGACTATGACAGCCGACCTCTTTGAGATGGCACCCTGGTAAGGTAAGGTGAACGTTAAACAGAAAAAATAAACAAGAGAATAAAAAGCAACACTTGCAACCAAGAAGGAGAAGACAGTAAATTCACCTAAACTATGTAAGGGAATGTTCAAGACACTGGAGGAAGCTGGAGGAGAACGGCCTTTGAGTAATTATCAAACAAAGTTTTGCAAAGAATGTCACTCCCCAGAAAATTGCCATGACATGCACCATTACCCATGTAGATACAGAATGAGGATCTGTTAGTGTCCGACTTCTGAGGAAACAAAAAGAGTACAAATAACAAGCTGAAAGTATTGGAACAAATATTGCATGCGAGATAGACAGATAGACAGATAGATGGATAGATAGATAGATAGATAGATAGATAGATAGATAGATAGATAGATAGATAGGAAGGATAGGAAGATAGATAGGAAGGATAGATGGATAGATAGATAGATAGATAGATAGATAGATAGGAAGGATAGGTAGGTAGATAGAAACGTAGATAGATAGAAAGTTAGATAGATAGATGGATGGATAGATAAATAGATATATGGGTAGATAGATAGATAGATAGACAGATAGATAGATAGATAGATAGATAGATGGATAGATAGATAGATAGATAAATAGATAGATAGATAGATGGATAGAGATCGATAAACTCTAAAGAAAAATCAATCAAATAAAAATATGAAGCTACTGCGCCGGATTTCGAGAAGAAAGTTTATATTGGGTTGACCAAAAACGATTTCAAGACGATATAACGGACATAAGCAATCGCTAAAGAAACAAGAAATACAGAAATAGCACAACCTTTCATTATACGTATGAGACCTGAAAAAAAGAACACCAAGCCCACCCTGAAATGGTCGGTAATCACTCACCTGCAACTCTATTCAAACAAATAAAAAAAGTGCAGCCTTTGTTTGCAAGAAAAGTTTGAGATCCTTAATTACACTAACAAAGAGGAACTGTTAAACAAGTGTAGTGAACGCATTGCAAAATGCAGATACTTAAATAAATTCCTGTTGGCTAGTTATACAGTAAACCAAAGGGCTAGGTATGATAAAGCAATTAAATCTTTTTATTACTGCATGTTTAATTATACCAATTTGTCATATAGTCAATCGCATGAGGGTAATTTTATATCTTTAGTAATTTATTGTAGTTGTAACTAGACTAGAGCAGTATGTTCATTTTGTTTAGCTGACGAGTGTGAAAAAATGAAACTGACAGTTCTAAACTAAGTTTTGATGATTTTTTTTGTCGTTCACTATATAATAGTTCTAATAATCTTATATTATTGAGCACTGTCGATACCTAATAATTACTTTTATACTGGTATATAGATTGACGGCATTTGTATCTGCCTAGACTGGGTAACTTTTAATAAGAATAAAGCAGCACTAACATCAAAAAGGATATCATGTCATCTGAAACCTTTTTGATGGCCTAGTACTCTAGTGATTAGAATGTGTTAACTGGACCTTAAGACCCTTCAACAAACTAACGAATTTTTAAAATCACATAATAAGCCTCATGACAAACAAAAGAAACAGTCTGATAATACGCAAATTGAAGACGTTTTCTTAACAAAAAAGCCAAAGTCGTGAAGCTCTACTTTCACACCAAATATTTAAAACAAAGTATAAACAATATCTGCCTAGAAGTAATGATAGAAGAAAGAAGAAGCAGAGGAAAGCAACCACAACATTGACAAGACAATATCAGCTGTTGGATTACCTGATACCCGAACAAAACCTGATGTTACAGAATACTGCTGTCAAAAAACGAAATTTATGTAGATAATTAGTACATGTTGATGCATAATCTTTCGTAGGCGGAGAAGGCGAATGGTGATGATCTGTTACTTAAATGCAGCACCATGACTTTCGTCAACCACTTTTTCAGCACTTTTTCAGATGCTGTTACAGTTAATTTTGAGCGATCTCTTTTATCTATTATGAATCTCTAAAAATATCTCTCTCTAAAAACGTCCTTCACTTTGATTTAGATTTATGGATTGCATCTTTTTTATCAATTTCTGCATTTTTCTTTGGTTCCAAGAGAAAAACAAAATCAGGAATTCATTTAACTCCAAGTTATTCGGTTGAGGAAATGGTGTTTCTTGACAAAGTTGTAAAAATTCAGGATAAGATATTATCACTTTACATATTAAACACACATCATCACATCAGGATTTTCATATACAATTCTTATTATCCTCTTCATTCGTTTGGTCGTATTCGATGTATATGATACCATATTATGTAATACCATTTTTACACCAAGAGATTTGTAAATTCTTGTGGCTAGAAAGTGTATCTTTTGACTGCTTGAGTGTGTTTGTTGTTTGTTTGTTTATATGTTTGCGTGTTTATGTGTATTTGTGTGTATGTCAGTTGCCTATTGACTTTTAGGCAGTACTTAATGCTACAGAAATTTGAGACCCCTGTACTTAAACATGAGTTTAATCATCTAAATTAAATCCTATCCCCAACAGAATTTTAACCAGTCTGTGCTAATTAAAAGCAAAAAAATTGTGTTGCCTGATTGAGGGAAGGAAATATCTTTATTTTCTTATCTGTAAATTTGTAGTCGTGCGGGTTGTAATCTGCGTAACAGTCAAGATGTATTAAACTTATCGGCTAAATTACCAATATACCATTAGCCCAACATATAGTTGAAACTAGTAAAAAAATTCCATAACCCTTGTTTTAAGAGAATAAAGATCAGTAGTATATACCTTATCGGCCTTTAATCCGTAGCCACAAAAAAGCCTTATTTTAGGGGGGTGATGGCGGATTTTGCGACGGCGGATTAAAGGCCAAAATTTTGGAAAAAATTAGCAAAAAGTGGCGTAATTTTTTTAATTTTCTTTTGACTGAAAATCGCATACATAGGGGGAAATAGAGACTTTTGTTTAGTTGTATGACATAAGACAAACAAATTAAAACTAGTTGATTGCGTCTTATAAGTTTTCTTCCTCCAATATCAACAAAATAATAAAAAAGTTTCATATTAATGTTCTTCCTTTTGAGACTTGAGCTTCAGGCTGTCAACAAATTTATTTCAGAAAAAGGGTTTTTGCATAGTTCTCCTAACTGTTCTGTTTTGTTAAAGGCTTCACTTGAATGGACCTTTCTTAAGCTCGAGATAACGATATTTTTGGATTGTTTTAAGTGTTTGTACATCTGAATAAGGTCTCATGACACTCAGCTTCACGTCCACTTTAACATCATGAGCGGCACCTCTTCTGTTCAGCTGTTGAAGGACTTTCTCTGCATACCAATCTTTGTATTTGTCAGCAATGAAGCATTTCGCACTCTTGTTCACCAAAATGTCCAAAGGCTGGAATAGGTTTGTGTGCTTGTTTGGCACATGTATCATGATGAAGTTATTCAGCTGACGCAAAAAGTAGTTTGTGATTTGACGTTTATCACCAGCGTTTGCAATAGGAACTGAGTCGGCTCCTTTGCCAGTAAATGTAGATTTGTTTGGTGCTGTAAACCCAAGAGCAGTTTGGTCAAAGTTCAAGATCATTTCTTTCTGAATTTTGTGCTTAATGACTGCACTTGCAATTTTTCTTTTCCAAGAAAATGTTAATTCTTCATACAGGGTTGGGTTCATTTCTCGTTTAGCTGTCGTGTAACGCCTTTTGGTCAAATAAAGGGATTTAAGAACTCCTCTTGTTAATTTAGTAGTAAGTGACGTGCTTCCACCATTCTTTTGTAAAAATTCGGGGCATCTTGCTTTCAGTACTCCATTTCAAATCGCTATCACAGTTTTGCGTGTGATTGCTCCGCCACTTGCCCTTAAATTACATGTTGTTTTTTTAATAAAAATACACATTTTTGAAAATAGGCTTATGTATGCTTATGGGGAAAACTCAGACAGGCTTAAAATATGCTTAAATTATGCTTATTTTCCGAAAAAATTAGATCCGAATTTTTTATGGTCCTTGATTGAATAACTGTCAAAATTAAGGTTGACTCAATAGAAAGAAACTTTTTACATGTAACAAAAGCTGTGTCCGTTTCTTATTCAAATAAAAAACATAGCTTTGAACATGATAAGTAAAATGTATACATATACTCTAACATAAAACTTTTCAATAAAGGTGTCAATGAAGTCAAACAGGTTTCTCTCTGCCTCTTCGCCTTCAGGGGAAAGACATTCTATGTTCACCAATAACAAACGATTCGTCTTCTTTTTCTGGTTCAGTTGAAGGGACACTGTCAACGTTACTGACCGCAGGTGTGGTTGATGCATCAATCACTGATCGTGGTGGAACATGGTAGTTTTCGAGACATTCAGGCTTAATTAATTTGTCATCAGAACCATCTGCGGTAATTAAGCAACCTGTTGCAGTCCAGCAGCTTTTTCTCAATTTGTTGTACCGTTCACCATTTAAGGCATTCTACCCTTCTCCAGCCTAATAATGTGTGATTAATACACGCCCTTCTTTTGCGCTATAGGGTTTTTCATTACTAAACCATCTTTTGGCCTATCTTCGATGTCCAACAACTTCCTGTGTTCGATAGCAATCAGGGACTAAGCAAGGAGCATATCCACCATCTACCAGCTGCCAAAAATCAATTGCATTGGGCAAACCATACCGCAGTAACCCATTTGCTCCAGACACGGCTTCTTTAAAGTCATTTTGCATTTGACCTGTCAAGTTATTCAGTAACAAAACAAATCTGGATAAGCTTTCCTGTTGCAAGAAAGGGGAAAGTGATCTTGTAAACCAGTCTATAAAAACATACTGGTCTAACCAGGCATTGTCTTGCCAAAACACATCGACGTCATGGTGCCAGGCAAGCTTTTAATTAGCTGAAATTCTTTTACATCACGAAAAATCACAGCAAGCTTTGGTTGCTTCCGCTCTAGTCTGAATGTAACTTGAAGTGTGCACTGACATTTTCCCATTCCTGCACCAGGGTGTGCTATCCATCTATTGTGCACCGATCCTTGTTTTGGTGGTACGTACTCGTATGTGCGTGTCCCATGAACAACAAACAAAAGAGGTGATTGATCTACGTTTAACCTTTTGTGTGGTTTATATCATCCCCACGTTGTATCATATGTTAGATCTTCTGTACGAGTTCGGATGAATTTTCCCCTTAAAGTTGCATGCCATTTCATCAATGCTGCAATTTTCTTCTTCTTGTGTTTTTTCTTGTTTCTTTGTTTTGACTGCATACTGATTTGATGTCTGCAGGACCCGCACGACAACATGAGCTTTTATTTCAAGTTTTGGATCAATCTCTGCCTGTAATTTGCTTGCCTTACTCCAAAGCCAGGCAAAATTCACTAGGTGATCTTTCCACCTTTCTGACTGAAATTTGTTTCAAAGCTTATCATATAAATCGATATACTTAGTCGCTTTTCTACCTTAGGAAAAGGTTTACGGTGTGCTGATGCCAAGTCTTGCATAACAGATCATTTGTTCTTCAACCATCGAGAAATTTGGGATTGAGTGATGCCTACTTCTCTGCTACACCTTGCAGCTCTCTACTTTTATAGTCACATATTGCAGCTTTCTTTTTTCCCCGAGTTCTTGCTCGTACATAAACTCTTGGCTTCTGCCGCTACCACACTGTTCACCATTTGATCAACAACCTCCATAACATGAAACGATAAAAGTTCATCATAATCAGCTTTGTTCGTTTTTTTCTGTGGAGCTTCATTGATAATATTATGCATGCTTTTAATATGGAATGCCAAGCCTTGGCTGCTCTTGAAGTGATTAACGCAGTAATTACATTGAACCAAAACTTCCACTGCTTCCAAAGGCATTTTTATCTCCTGCTCGATTCCACAATGCGCAATTTTTTTCCTGAATTCAAAAGCAGCTAATGTCGGCATTAGCTGCTTTCGTTTGTTGAGTCTCATTTTTGACATATGTTATTCAAACGACTGTATAGACATGAAATGCATCAGTCAGTCAGAACTAACGTTTCTTTTGTTTTGTTTTCAAATTTTAACATTCCAAAAAAGTTTTCGAATGCGAATAGATTCGACTTCTTAATTCGATTTTCTTAGGCAGTGTTTACACGTTTCATNCATTGAACCAAACATGCCACTGCTTCCAAAGTCATTTTTATCTCCTGCTCGATTCCACAATGCGCAATTTTTTTCCTGAATTCAAAAGCAGCTAATGTCGGCATTAGCTGCTTTCGTTTGTTGAGTCTCATTTTTGACATATGTTATTCAAACGACTGTATAGACATGAAATGCATCAGTCAGTCAGAACTAACGTTTCTTTTGTTTTGTTTTCAAATTTTAACATTCCAAAAAAGTTTTCGAATGCGAATAGATTCGACTTCTTAATTCGATTTTCTTAGGCAGTGTTTACACGTTTCATAGAATCTTTTCCTAAGAATTACCACACTTTGTGATGTTTTGTAAGCCTTGGAACTAAAAAAGACACTTCAAATGTAAAATCAAAGGCTAGGAAATATGCTTAGCATATGCGTAAGAAAATGTCCTATCTGAGCCTGAATATGCTTATAAACGTTATGCTTATAAATAAAAAAGCATGTATGTAAGATAGATTTGATTTCAGCTGTTAAGTCATCACTTATTTTGTAAGGTCTTCCTAAAAAAGTGAAAACATTTTCTACATCATTATTTTCAAACGTTTTCTGATATTTCAGCTTTCAATCCCTAATTATCTCTCTTTTAAATGTGTAACCCGGATACTGCTTTGTAGCCCATCTCTTACCTCCTGGATTTCCATTTTTCCATGAGTAATAATTCACGTCCTTTCTAACGTGTTCAGATAGGATTTGTCTTGTTTTTTTTACGATCTTCTTCTTCTTGCAAACCGTTGAGCTCTCTTGCAGCTGAAAGCACCGAGGATGTTGATTAAGACGGAACATGAGAGTTAAGTACGCGGCCATCTAGCTTAGATGTCTTAAAATATTTTGATAGATCCATCTATCTGTCCTCTTTCGTGTCCTCCACGAAAGAAACTAAGTTAAAAAGAACTAGATATTTCAACAAAATCACAAGCAAGATTTCCAAGATTTCGCAATATTGCTAAACAATCTCCTTCTTAGATCTTTTACAAGCTAGTGATGTTGGAATATCTTTATATGAGCAAGGGAGGAGAGCACTCAAGTGTCATATTACATTCGAATCATTAATGTTTAACAATAGATAGTTATTTCGACTCTTTGGTAGGAAGTATTTGTTCTCTGAAGAAATTGGAAGTCGAGGTTACCATGTTTACCGGAACACTACCTGGAGCAACATAATATTACACCAGGCTGTTGTTGTGTTAAAAGACATTAACGATATTTCTATTAACATCGACCCTTAATGTTGTCGAATTACCATAAGGAGAGTCGACCGAATTAGACCTGTGACAGTTGGGCATGTTCCTAGAAAATTGTCGAGGTTCATTTTTTATTTCATACAAGAAGGAGGTTCAGTGACAGGAACAGTTTCGAATATCACGCCAAGGATTTCGCCTATTCCCTAAGGCGGATGAGAGGTATCTATTATGATGCACTTCGCGCATGAAAACAAAACAATTTTTTCAAAAATGGAAATGCTAGTGAGAACTCCACTTAAAAAAATGAAGGAATTTTTTTATAATGAAGAAAAAGTAGAAGAAGGAAAAGATACGTAACGAGAGGAAGGAGAAGAAGGAAATGAAGAACTCCCGAGCCAGGATGAAGATGGCATTTTGTGAGAAGAACTCTTTCCGATTCTGGTAAAATCAGACGGTGAAGAAGGAGGAAGCAAGAAAGAAAGTAGTATAATTGTAATTGATTAAACAGGATGGATAAAAATTAAAGAATAGAACAACAAACAGAAAGATAAAAAAATATGTATTCTCTCAAATTTTTCGTTTTCCTTATCACTGGGAGGCGTAAAATGCGGTCCTAAGTGGCGTTAAGCCTATTTCCTGGTCTGGCAGAATTAGGGCCGGCGTATTAAGGGCCGATAAGGTATTATTATGTTTTGAGAATACAGATATCAGAAATATTTGGAAAGCAAGCAATGTACTTAAGCAACAGGAGATAAAATCAAATTGAAACCTAAAATACAAAAGAGAGAGAAGAGCTTCTAGATTTTGACAACTAGCCTATCTCAAATTGTTTCTTTGTTTATGTATATACAGTATAGATAAATGAAGCTCATTGTTTAACGTCAGTGAGCTTAATACATTAGCTTCATAAAAATGTCAAGTAAAGAAAGAGATAATTTATGGGCTTATCAAATTGCAATAAAAGATTATGGTATTTCAATTGCTTAGGTGCATTCCTACATTTTATCGACCTAGTCAAACATGTATTTTAGTTTATTAATTTAATGATATAGAAATACTCTGGCATTTAGTACTGTGAATAATATTCCAAACTTAGGCAGTCAATGCACACCATCGGGCATTATAGCAACATGGTATATTTGTTATTAAAAACATTTCTATTTGTTATTAAAAATACTTCTATTTGTTATTAAAAATACTTCTATCTAAGTTCTAAACGTTTTTAAAAAGAGGTCATTCTTTCTCTTACATCTTTTTTAATATTACCACTTGCTCGAAACAAGAGGCTTTCTTCCCTCTCGAGAGCATACTTATCATTCATAATAAAATGGAATTTCAAGCTTTACAACAAAAACTGCATATGGGTATAAGGTATAATTAGCTAAAGAAAATTGATGCATTGCTGATCGAACATAACAGTTTTTTTATTTGAACTTCAATAAAAATAAAAGTTTTGAGCTATTTAAGCAAATGCTATAAAGATGATTATTATTTTGATAATTTAATAGGATTATTATCTAGCTCTAGTGATTGTTATCTAAGCAAATGCTATAAAGATGATTATTATTTTGATAATTTAATAGGATTATTATCTAGCTCTAGTGATTGTTATCTAAGCAAATGCTATAAAGATGATTATTATTTTGATAATTTAATAGGATTATTATCTAGCTCTAGTGATTGTTATCTAAGCAAATGCTATAAAGATGATTATTATTTTGATAATTTAATAGGATTATTATCTAGCTCTAGTGATTGTTTTCTGATAGCTCTATCAACGTAACCCAAAAATTGAGTTTAATAAGTTCTATCCTGTATAAAGTGTTTAGGTAACTTCTTTTCAAAACAACTCTTTCTTAGTTATTCCCCAATCTGAGATGAAGGAGGGCTAATGAAATACGATTTTAATTGTATTTTGATTTAAATTGGAAATGAGAAACCTAACGCAAAATAGGACTAACATTTCATGAGGTCTATCATGAAAGGAATTAAATAAAAATTCCATATGATTTGGCACAACCGATAAATATTGCAAGATTGCAAGACACGCTGTGCATCAAATATAATTACCGTTTAAAGTTTTTTTTTCTCTTTTTTATCTTCTTATATCATCATTATATGTTAACAAACAGTTGTTAAATGTTAACATACTTAATTCTGCTTTAATCCCTTGTCTTTCAAATATTCTAGATCATCATGCTTTGGTCAGATAGATTACATACAAAACCACAGACTCAAACTGAAACAAACCACCCTGAGCTAGTTTTCCCTGAGGAAAGAACCAAAAGCATTTGGCAATGTACTGATTTTTCTTGTAATCCCGATTAATCTGTAAATGCGGTTAAGCTCATAAATTTCCGATGATTGCGTTGATGTGAAAAAACTGGCCTGAATGGGGTCAATTGTCATTACCAGTTAGTTGATATGATCCAGCCTTGGAGAAGCACATGGTCAGAAAATAACGTATTGGACAAAAGCCTATCACAAAGTGACTTTTAATCTTCTCTGTGGAGGGTTTCATGCGGTAAGATATTAAAATCAGTTTTGTCAATTAGACATGGGGAGTTTGTACTATTAACTGTGGTAATTTGCCTTCATAAGCCAATTAAATCATTTGATAAAGAATCCATAATTTATCTTAGTAAATCTGTCAGGAAAATAACAAATATCAAGCATGTGGAAAAAAACAACAAGAAGATATTAACTTTAGCAATATCTTCAATGGTAGATGACGTCATTCGTCATCTAGCAATGAAAATGGTTTTTATTTGAAAGGCTTTTAGTTATATTAATAAAATTCATGACTTAATTTCTGTTATGGCTAATCATATAACAACATAACTTTAACAAGATTTTAATCCATCTAATGTTGATCTTTGCCGAGTTCTAAGCGTTTTTGATTTCAGATCTCATAGCTGAAACGGACTATAGATTTAGTTAGCTTATTTCTTAGCTGTGTTAAATACGAAGCTAATAAAATATCATATAAAAGTATTGAGATCATTATTTTAATTATAGTATTCAAATAATCCTCAATTGTTCTTTGCTAGTCTTCACTTGATAATTATTGTATTTTCTTCGTTTTTATCAATAATTAAATGATTTCTTACATTTAAAAGTAAGAAAAAGAAATGTCAGGAAATACAAAAATTATCAAAAGACAAACACAATTAGATCAGATCAATTTTTTATCACCCTCATAGAAAATAAAATACGTTTGAATAATAAATAAATGAATAATAAATCTATTTACCTATCTAATAAAGTGGGTTAGTACGATATTTATTATCCAAAAACAGAAAGAAGGAAAAAGGCTTCAAATCAGAAATAAAGGCAGCCTTAATTTTGTTTTTATTTTAATAACAACACTAATTTTTAATGATTAAATAGCTAAACTTTTAAAAAATAAAAATTAATTCGAATAACAATATTCACAATAGCAATAATAATAATAATGATGATGATTTTTTATACTTGTTTCTTTTTGCAAAAAAAACTTCCTGTTTCATACAAAATAAAAAAAAACACAGTTAGATGGTCTACAGAGAATTAAAACAACCTTCTAGGAGCATTGGTCAAAAGTACCGGATGAAAAACGTGACTGAATAAACCTACTCAAAATGGAGAAAAGTGGTAGGAAAAGAAATCATGAAAAACATCGATGCTAATAAATGTGCTAATGTACGTCGATATATTTATAGAAATAAGCGGGTGAATGATGCGCAATTTGATCTAATACTGGACGAAATTCAAAATGAAACTACTGTAGAACCAAAGGTTGATATTGAACATGAAAATCGAGAATCTGTAGTTGAACTAGTAAATTTGACAACTGTACTGATGGAGAATAGAATACGTGAAAAAGAAGAAGCAGGAAAGTTAAAAGGAAATACAATATCATTGATAAAGACCCTAGATGCGACCAAGTGAAAAGGCAGCGATTGAGAAGATTTGATTAACGAATTAAGTTTTATAAACAGAACAAGATCTTCAAAACTGATGGTAAAAAGTTCTACAGGGAAACTGAAGAGTAACAATGAGGTAAAGGAGCCACCTGAGAACAAGGACGTGGAAGAGTTTTTGAATGGCATCTTGGCTAAGGAAAAACACTACAACCAGGAAGCTACTTTGATAGGCAGAGAGGAGGAAAGGATGAGTAAGATCAAAGAAAAATAGTGGAAAACAATTACGATTGAAGAATTGCGCCTGGCCCTAACAAAATCACAGAAGTGGAGATCCCCAGGATTAGAAAAGATTCCAAATTTCTGGCTGAACTCTCTAAGTGAAATACATAAATACCAAATGGCATCATTAAATGAAATATTCAATACAACAAAAGCCTTACCGGATTGGTTAACACAAGGCAACACACATCTTCTCCCGACATCAGTCGATACTAAGCACTGGAAAATATATCGCCAATATATCGCTCTTTCCCGCTTCCCTTCTGCATATGGCTTATTCCCCCCTGTTTAACGAACATAATAATGCCAACTATGATTATATGATCTATGACAAGCAGATTAACCATCTTTTCTATTTGGATGATATGAAACTTTTTGCAAAAAGTAATCAACTATTAGAAGGATTGCTAATTACATTTAAGCAGTTCAGTAATAATATTTGAATGGAATTCGTCCTCGTTAAGTGTGCAAACGCTACTAGCAAAAACTAGCAAAAACCTCATCCATAGATCTTCACCCAGACACGACAATTAGAGAACTGGATCCTGAGGAAATATACAAACACTTAGGAGTTAATGGAGGCGACGGGATTAATCATGCTGGAATGAAGGAGAAAATCCGTAAGGAATACTACCGAAGAGTTAGATTAGTGCTTAAAACAGACCTTAACTCACAAAACAGAATTGAGGCAATCAGGCTGAGTGCCAGTTGTACAATACAGCTACAACATAAAAATCTGGAACCCTCCTAACTTTAAACATATGGACTATAAAACTAGAAAACTATTCACGTAAAGTGGTATGCTCCAACTCAAAGGAGATGTTTATTGTCTGTATTTGCCGAGATGCAAAGAGGTGTGTGGACTCATACAACTTGAAATGTCTTATAAAACCACAGCAATTGGAATGAAACAATATCTTGAATCAAAAGATGATTGGATTGTTAAAACTAGTAAGCAGGAATGATAGGAGTAAAAAACTGCACTCGGTTTACAAAGAATCCCAGACAATTAAAAACCAGTTTGGTATCTGCTGAGGTAGTAGTTGAACATTTCCAGGAGACAGTCAGTTACCTTTGGACCCAAGTCCTTCAGGAATTCTGTCAGATTATCATCGGGTCCGGACCCTTTGCCGGGTTTTAGCTCTTTCATGGCTACAGTCAGTTATTCAGTTGTGAACAAACGAGTTAGGTGCGACATATCTTGGTCACACAGTACACTCCAGAATCTAGTCTTTGTTCACTGCTGCAGCCATTGGTGAGAAGTTGACTATCAACTTGATTTGGTGAGAAATTGCACTGAGTTGGTGAACGTACTTTGTTCACGCCCAGGCTTTTGATGGTATTCCAAGCTTTCTTACTGTTGACATGTTTTGCAAGGCTTTCCTGCGCTCAAGGAGCTTTTGAGAGTCACTATTCAATCCTGGGATGTATCATGTTCAGTATCAGCGTGGGATGTGCGCACAGGCAGCTTTTTAAAGTCGTTTCTGGAATGTCGGGTAATTCTTTGGCGTAGATGGCAGGTCATTTATCAAGAAGTCAAGTGATTTCTTAAAGTCGATCCAGTCGGCTTTACGCAAGTTGAACCTATGCTTGAAAGGTACTTCGTAGAAGGTCAGGGCAGCTCTCAGCTTGACCGCAATTGGACTGTGTTGAAATCTAGGAATTGCTGGGAGCACCTCCATGCCGGCTGTGGAGGGTAGTTTTTCGCTGACAAAACATAGATCAAGGTTATAGCCTCTTCTCCATCTGGTACTGTGGAAGAACGTCGGGAGCTTTGAGTCATAAAGCATTAATGATCCTAGATTGCGTAGCGCCATCCGATCCATACTCTCGAATCGAAGGTTTATTGTTGTGCTAAATGATCATCGGCGTCGTTGGTTTGGTCAGCGGTAAGGGTTCTCACAAGGAAGCGTGGTTGCACCTACCTTGTTCAACATATACACAAACGACCAACCCAAACGTCTGGCATGTAACAGGATCATATACGCGGACGACTTATGCATAGCCACACAGAAGTGAGGCTTTCCTGACTTCAAAATCATCCTTCATGATGCTCTGGCAGAGATATCAGGGTACTATAAAACTAAACATATTAAGCCTAACCCCAGCAAAACACAGCTCTGCAGGTCATCCTTGGGTAAGGAAGTGTGGCACCTGTTAGCCTACTCCAAGCCTTGAAATATCGCGTTAACTTCCGACGTCTTCCGTTTTCATTTTTCTGACCAGGACGAGGTATTAAGCCTTGGCTGCCAACTGGCTGCAACCTTAAAGTCACTTATCTTCTAATAAATATTAAATACAAAATCATAATTATGAAAATAATTGCGTGAATGAGACTGGAACTGTATGTGAAGGTCTCTGGGCCGGCAGGTGTTTCCTGGCACAGCAGCTATGACTTGGTAGTCACCTTGCGACTGAAAGAATAAAGTGGACTAAAGAAGTAAACAGGATCATTATGGGATGCCACTTTCGTAGTAATCCCTTCAATGAAGAATGTAAACCAGTCAGAAGGTAAAGACAAAAAATGTTCCACGAGTGGAAAGATAGAGGTTTGTTTGAATTAACTGAGCAACGTGTGTGTGATCAAGCAAGGGATATTAAAGTAAATGAATGGTTATCGGATCTAGAATTAGAAATGATCAGAAGGGGAATAGAAAATGAATCACAAACAAATTAAACGAGATTAAATAATATGTTAAATAAAGAGAGAGCCATAGATGAGAGTGGGGATGAAATTTATTTAGGAAATGAAACAGCGACCCAAATAAATGATATAAAGATAGAAGAGGGAGAGAAAAAAGACATAAATCAGAAACAAAAACAAATTATACATGAGCTCAGAGAAATTCTGAGAAAAGGAAGAGATTGTGATGGCAAATCTTTCAAAAAGGTCGATAAGAAATCCCTTAACAATACAAACCGAGAAGGCTAATGGAACTACACTGTATTTAAAAACTAGAAACGTCAGTGAAAAGAATGATTTGTTTAGACCCCCGAGTGTATGGGTTGCAAAAAATTTAGGGTAAAGACATTTGAAAGGAGGCAAAAGAAGTATCCTTGGCGGAAGAAAAGGATTGAAAATACTACTAAAAGCCTGAAGCATGATGAAGTTTACTCAATAGAAAATCAAAGGGACAACTGGGTACAAAGTAAACAGTTAAGCTGAGGAAGCTAGAAGAGTGAAACGAAAAGAGTTAAAGACCCTAATGGAAGAAATGACACAACGAAAAATTACCAAAAGTGGCAAAAATTAAGCGATATGAGAAAGGAATCAATCACTTTCGACTAAATAGATTATTTAATGGTTATCAGAGGAAGGTTTATGCTGAGTTAAGTAGAAGTGGTATTAGGACAGGTGAAGTGTCTAATGCTGAGGAATGCAAGAAGTTTGGGGGAGACATTGGAAGTGTTGAAAAGGACTATAATAAGAAAATGAAAGAACTGAAGGGTGAGCAGCACTCACAAGATAAAGTCACTATTATGTCAGAAATGGTGAAGACGAAATGCATAAAGATGCCCAATTGGAAAGCGACAGGATAAGATAAGTTATAAGGGTTTTGGATTAAGAACCTTAGAAACTTGAACTGCAAAACTGCCGAACGGTTAAACAGGATATTAAGTGGAGAACACTGTCTTCTCGAGTGGATGACTTACGGCTTTCCTATGCGAAAAGGATAATTTTGTTCATTATTACTTCCAAATTACATGCCTCTCAATTATGTATAAGGTGATGCCTGGAGTAATATCAGAGAAACTTTATGGATATTTGGAAAAAGAAAAGTTGTTGCCTGAAGAACAAAAGGGTTGCAGACGCAAGAGTTGTGTGACATACGCTGAACTTTTAATCGAGAAAACTGTGTTGAAAGATTGTAGGAAAAGGCATACAAATCTAGCTATTGCTTGGATTCATTATTAAAAGGCTTATGATTTTGTTCCCCATAGCTCGCTAAAGGATTGCAAGGAACTGTTTGGAATAGCAAAAAACGTCAGAGTATTTCTAGAGAAAAGCATGGAAGAATAGAAGCTATCTCTTATGTCTAATGGAGAAGACCTGTGAGACTTATAAGTGAAAGAAGGAATCTTTCAAGATGACAGCCTTTAATCATTGTTATTCGTACTATTTATGATACCAATATCGCTTATTCTCAAAAAAGTAAACACAGGATATCAGTAACATAGAGAACATGTGTACCTAAATCACTTACTTTTTATGGATGACTTAAAACTCTATGGTAATATGAGGACCAAGTTAACATGTTGGTAAAAATGATCCATATATTTAGTGAGGATATAGACGTGTACTTTGTAATAAAAAAGTGTGTTGTGTTGATTATGAAGAGCAGTAAGATTACTAGATGTGAAGTTATAGATCTTTCGAATGGGAAGGTAGTAAAGGAGGTTGAAGAGAAAAGTTATACATATTTAGAAAGAATTGAGCTAGAAAAGAGCAAAGAGAGTGAAATAAAAGGCAAGACAATAAACGAGTACAAGAATGAGATTAATTTTGAAATTCAAATTGAACGGAAAAAATAAGATAACAGCGATAAAGACCTGGGCTACTTAAACGTCGTATCTATTCTTGAAAGGGAACCAAACATGCTAATCTATCAAGAAAGAACTAGTACAGAGACACTTGTAGAAACACTGGTTGGTTGTTACGAGTCCTATGTTCAAATAAACAAACTACTAGACAGCTATCAGTTTTTATAACATATTTCTCGCCACTTCCTGGCCTTTTAAGCTCACTTTCAATTTTTGTTCTATAGGGATTTTATCCTTTGTTGAACAGAACTTTAAAAACTTTTATCAATCTAAAAATCCAACAGGCAAACAGAAATGAAGTTTTTTTAGTAAATTGTCCCACCTTTTTCACACGTTTTGGGTCTTAAGATCAGCAATTAGTGTGGATTGTAATCTTTACAACATTGCTAAAAACCAAAGTCAAAAGGTAGACATTCCTATACATGAACAGTTTCATTTTGTTAATCTGTTTGCAAAAGGATGTGTAGCTTTTGACGGCACAATGGTAGAGTGCTTTTATTCAAGCAGTTCTGAGCTTCCAAGTTGTTTAGCTCAAGAAGTGGAAATGTTGAGCAGTGTTTGTTCCTTTATAGAACAAATCAGTTTCAGTCTTTTCGATTTACAATCAGGAAAAAGATACATTGTAAACATCAAGTTTTTGTCAAACGAATTTGTTTTAAGAAAACGTCCTTAAACGTATTTGGCTTACCTAATAAAGAAATGTCAGAAACGTAAATGATAAAGAATTTAACAATCAATTGATCTATAAACAATTTCTTCAACTTATTCATAATCCCTTTAGATAAAATAGGACCCAGAGGGGATACGTTAGAGACGCCATTGTCATCATCATTATTATCATAATAATAATCATCATCATCATCAAAGTCCATAACCGTTCATCCGAAGGTGCACTTTGTCGTTTTCCATCAGATACTCCCAGTTTTTTCTGAGGCAGAAACATTGTAATAGTAGCATTGTTATCATACTTCTGCATGAGTTTCCAGAGAGTTTAGTGCTAAAGTCTGTCAAAAGCTCTTTTCTAGTCAATATAATTGTGATACAGTGGCTTTTGATGTTCCATGTACTTCTCTGAAATTATTCTGAAATTTACAAATTTGTTCCGTAGTGCTGCTGTCCTCCTGGAACTAACCAGTGCATGGTCTAGTTCTTTCCTTATCGTTGATTGCATTCGATTAAGCAGTACAAACATAAAAGCTTACTTGGTGCCTAATTAAGCCAATTGTTCTGGGTTTTTATTTACATGTATTAGCTTTCTTTACTTGTTTTATTACAATAAACTCAGTCTTCTTATTTACTTATTTTATAGTCTTTAGAGTAAGATTGCATATCTTCAATAGCCAATCGATCATATTCTCAATTCCGCTTTTAAGAACTTCAGTTGCGACATCATCTGTTTCAGGTCCTTTGTAACATTTCGACTTTTTTAACGTATGTTCTATTTCTCCTGTAATTATCAGTGGCTGCTCTCTTTTTGATGATGAAATAGTCTGTTTTGATACTCTTCATACTATTCTCTTCATCTGTCATTGACATCCTCTGACTGAGTTAACAGTCTTCCTTGCTTGTCCTCTACCACGTCGTGTTTGGATCGCCATTCTGTAATGACTTGCTGCACCATACTGAACGAAGCTTTGACATTGTTTTTTTATATCACTCCCCAATGTCCGCTCATTGTTGGTTAATCCATGATTCCTTTGCTAAGAAACTTTCCGTAGTTGTTTGCATCTAGGTATTTCTTTAGCAGATTCTTCAGTCTTGAATCGACGCTTTTTTAGCTCCCTCATTTCGTCACACTTTTCAAAGAAGATCAGTGGTAAGTCAGGGTTTCATTACTTTCCTTAGTACACAAAGTATAAGTGTCTAAATTGTCCCAAAATGGTTGCTTGGAAGTCATTTGGTACACCAAGGTCATTCAGTTTCTTAAAATTATATTTAACTTTTATCAATTCGTCTTTCTTTTGTACACAAAACTTGTTTTAAGTTCGTCGTCATCAGAAGCTCATGGTTGTTGTTTATATCCACTCTTGGGAAAACACGCATTCTTTTAACATTTATAATTGACTAATGGGGTGTATGGGGTGATCAGAAGGAGTACTATCCAGAGGCAACCATCAGCTGCCCTACGGGGGATGGACCCACTGGCATCCGGAAGTCACCCAACTCTCATGTCTGGCTCCAAGTAGCTGCTTGTGCGCGGCAGCGGCCACACCCCGGTACACCGCCTCAGCTGGCGGGCTAAACGACACGAGGGTAGCCAGCAACTTGTTGTTGGTGAATAGTGCACGCCTCGCACTAAGCGCATGAAGACAGGGAACGGCAGAGTTGGTGGATGAGTCCCAAAGGACCAA
>RDPX01000465.1:29358-39799 GCA_003991215.1 Morbakka virulenta | reverse complement strand
GGGACTCAAGACATCTACCAGCATTGGAACCATCAACATATTGAGGAAGATGCTTAACCTCTAAAGCTACTGGTCGGTAGCCGGGGTTAAGTTTTCTCGTCTGGCATGTGAATACCATCTCCCTGTGCGGGCTGTCATGCTGGACATAAACTTTGTTATTATTATTATTATTATTATTATTATGTGGAAAGGATTTTTTCGGATTTACCACCAGTCTTTGTCTAGTACCGGGGTCTCTCCGAGGCCCTGGGGTCAGCAGATAATCTTATCTAACTTTTCAAGCACCTTTCTCAAAATAGGTGCACTCCCTAGAAGAGCTGCCTTCTGTATCGTTTCAAACGACAACCCGACACCTACCATGGCAAGATAATGGGCGAGCCTCTCTGTTACAGACCCGAGAGCACCCACGACAACTAGTATCACCAATGTTTCACGTCCCAGAGACGAGATACCTCTCGAGCCAATTCCGAATATTTATCAATTTTCTCCTCTTCCTTGGCTGCAGTTCGGGCATCATCTGGACAGCAATATTTACTAGGATACACTCATTTTATTTCTTTTTTATAAATATTATATCTGGTCTCCTCGCTTCAACAAATTTATCAACATGGAAGTTGAAGTCCCACAAGGGTTTAACATTTTCATTCTCCACCACACTTTCTGCTCTGTGTTCATACCATCTGTCTGAGTGTGGTAGCCCATGCACTTTCATGATAATCCAGTGTACAGCTCCTGCAACGCGGTCGTGTCTCCCTTTGTATTCTGACTGTATCAATGTGCTGCATTCGCTGATGATATACGACATTGTCTCGTCCTTTTGCCCACACATTATGCACAGCGCTGATTCTCTCCTGCGTTCAATTTTGGCTTTCCTGTAGTTAGTGCCGAATGCTTGGCCTTGAGCTGTCACCAGGGGACTCTCAGTTTGACGCTTCAAGTCACCTCTCTTCAACCATTGCCAGCTTAATGGGGATGCAAATTCTTTTGTCTGCCTCACATGTTGCCCGTGTATCGCCTTATCCTGTCTCCCTTCTTTCCTCTGTTGTTTCTTCTCCTTTCTGAATGTTTTTCTTTCACTTTTAGATGGTCTTTTCACATACGTTTTGACTGCTGCCATGATGTCAGAGCTCTAGTTGGCAATGTATTGGCTTAGGCTTTCTTCTTCATATTTCAAGGTGTCGTAAACACTCATCAGACCTCTATCACCGTCTTCTCTGTGTACATAATGGCGGTCTACATCTGCTCGTGGATGCACAGCACCATATGCGTACATCAGCTTTCGTGTCTTCCGATCTAGTTGTTCTAGCTCCTGCTGCGTCCACTCTAGGATCCCCCCCTCCATATCTGAAAAGAGATACCGCCCACATGTTTTTAGCTTTTACCAGGTTTCCAGCATTCAGTTTTAACTTTAGTACCTTTCTCAACCTTCTCATGTACTCATTTTGCACATTGATTTTCATTTCGTTCTGCTTTATGACATCCAACTCAACCACTCCAAGATACTTAGAGGAACTGTCCTCGGTAATTGACCGTATTACCCCATTTTTTTCAAACACGATTCCAGAACTATCTTTAACTAATTTTCCTTGCTTCAAAACCGTGATGGCACACTTATCAAAACCAAACTGCATCGTGATACCATCACTAAAAACACGAACAGTATTCAACAGTGGCTCCACGTTGCTCTTGCTCTTACCGAACAACTTCAAATCATCCATGTAGAGGAGGTGATTCAATTTGGTCTTGTCCCTAAACACGTAGCTAGGGGCAGCTTTCCGGAGTACCAGTGGTATGTCAGTGGTATCATCGCTATAACAAAAAAGGAGGGGCGAGAGACTGTTACCTTGAAATATTCTTCTTTTTGTTGCTACTTTCCCTAGATCTTTTCCACCACTCTGTAGCATAGTCCTCCAAGATTCCATACTCGCTCTCAAAATGTTTCTTATCCTGCTATCAACCCCATTTGTCTCTAAACACTCGTGAATCCATGTGTGAGGCACCATATCATAGGCTTTACTGTAATCAACCTATCCCATTGCCAAGTTGGTTGAGCGTGCCTTACTGTCTTTAATGGTACACTTGTCTATTACCAACTGCTCCTTAGTTCCTCTTCCGCCCTTTGTGTATCCTTTCTGCTTCCATGGTAACAGATTTTGTTCATCAAGATGGTTGTAGATCTCATGGCTTATTATTGATGTTGACAGTTTCCACATAAGGGGCAGGCATGTGATCGGTCTATAGTTTGATGGTATGTTTCCTTTGCTAGTGTCTTTGGGTATTAACAACGTCCTTTTTTAGTCATCCATGATGGAATCTGGAAACTCTGAAAGATCTCTTCCATTTGGTCTGCGTTTCTTTGATGCAGCTTTGTGAATCTCTTTATCCAGTATCCTTGCACTCCGTCCGGGCCAGCAGCTTTCCATGGTGACATACTACTACAAGCCTTAGTCACCATTTCAACTGTGATTGTGGTGTCTTGTCGTTCTGCGTCCACCTTAATGTATCTTTTGATATCCTTAAGCTATGCCGCTTTACTATTATGATCACATCCATTACCCCAAATGTTACTCCAAAATGCTCTTGCTTCTTCCGCATCTGGTTGAATATCAATCTGTTCCTTGCCTCCTAATTGTTGATAGAAGCATTTTTGGTCTTTTTCAAAATACTTATTTTGACGGTATTGTTCTTGTCTTTCCAGATACCGTTTCTTTTTAGCGGTGATAGCAACTATACTTTGTCTCAATTCCTCCTTGACTGTATTAACTGTCTTAATGTTTAACTGGTATTTCTTTACCAAATGTTCATGGCACTCACACCTTCCTTTCTCAATCCCATTCAACCTCTTCTCTTTTCTTTTATCTTCTTTTCCAGCCAGATCTTTAATTTTAGCTCATGCTTCCTGCTCATACAGTTGCTCGTTGGTCCCTTTTTCCGTTCAACATCTTCTCCCACAACTAGGGCACCTGCATAAATGAGTTGGTTCGTTTCCTCAATAGTTGCTGTAGGTATTCTGCCAATCACCTCATTGACTTCTTGGGTACGCTTCCTAACCTTTCTAGCCATTGCATTCTTTAATCTAGTCAAATTTACGTTCGTACCATTCAGATCTATTAATCTATTGGTTATTCTTTCGATTATCTCTTTCTAGTGATCTGAAGGACCCTGCTCATATTGTTCTTGTGTCTCATCCATTGACTCATACTGCGGTTGGGGTGTACATTTTTGATCGGATCTGGGGTTAAATCTGATGGTTCCTGCTCCTGGCTGGATGGTATCAATCTCCGTGATATCTCCTCAATCTCTGACTTCGATAGTAAACCATTTCTCCATATTACTCTAACCTGATCTGCGAGCCTCTGACTACTTGCCTCACCACGTCCTCCCTTATCTCGCCAGGTTTTCAGCATTCTGTTTATATAGCCTGTTCTTGGGTCACTCTTAGGCAGAAAGTAGCACTCCATAACTTTGATGTTATCCTGTCTGTTCCATTTCCTTTTCCCCTTTGTTCTCTGCTGTTGTTCTTCTTGCTCAACGCCAGTAATAGGATGACGACCTGCTCCTGTCTGGTTCTCCACAGGAAGCCTGCCAGGCGCGACAGAGGTAGTGTAGCTATCTCCCCCGATTACGCCGTTAGCGTTGCTTGTATTTGTTGTATTTATCATGTTAATGAGTTTAGATTTCTGTCAGGGTTGTCTCCCTTATCCATTTTCTGTAGTGGTTGGCTCCCTTAGCTGATGATCTTAGAATCTGACTCACTCAGCAGTAAGATTTCTGTTTTCTGTCAGGATTTTCTTCAGTAGCCTTCCATTCAAAAACCTACCCACAAGGCAGTGGGCTCCACTGTATATCAAGACAACGAGCTGATGGGAACCTCGACTAGAACGACCTATCCTCCTAATAACAGACTCTAGGGTGTGCCGTTCCCCGCAGTTTAAGGTGAGGGACATTGGCGGGCCATAACTCACAGGCACTCTACCCCTGATGTCACTACCCCACCTTGCTTGCTTAACGATCCCATCAGCCCAGTATGAGGAACCGCCGGACGCCATTCCAGTATTCACTGGGAACTACTCAGCGCTCGTCGGTTATTATTATTATTATTATTATTACTATTATTACTATCTCTCTGTTGCACACTGATTTCAAATAATGTTATTGTTGTTGATTTTTTAATTGATCAGTTGATTCATGTTTCTGAGTTTTTTGTAACAACAAGTTTTCTCAAATCTCAAGCACTTGTAGAAGAATTCTGGCAAAGTGTAGTAACACCGTCTTTTATAATTTTTCAATTCTTGTAGCTTTCCCAATTTCCTTCAGACTTTTTGTCGATGCTTTTGGTGTTGTTCCCTGCGCTTCAATTATAACTGGGATTATTTTCACTTTTTTCTTCCATAGTTTTTTTAAGTTCCCTTGCAAAGTCTTGGTATTTCAATAATTGTTCTCTTTGTTTTTCATTAATCCTGGTATCGTATGGAACAGCAAAGTCTATAACCTGGCACTTGTTGTTTTTCTTGTCCACTATAGTCATATCGGGTCTTCTTGCTTCAACAACATAGTGTTTGTATTGAAAAGTCCTATAAGACCTTATATCCTTCGCTTTGGCATACAGCTTGAGGTTCATGTTCATACCATATTTCTTTCATTTCAAGACCGTATTTTCTGTATACCTTCCAATGTATCATTTTTCCTACCAAAATGCCTGCATTTATATTCATTTTGCGCCATTTTACTACATTCACTTAAAATGTGATTGGTGCTTTCATTTTGCTTTACCACAGTTCCTACATTTATTATCTTGTTGAGTCTTATCAAACTTTTAAATTTGTTCTCACTGCCTGATCTTATGCTGCCATAATGAGGGTTTCGGATTCTCTCTTCAGGCACTATTCTTTCAGCCCCACCATTGATATTTATCTGTCATATCTTTTCAGTTTGACTAATGATGGCCATGCAACACTTTCTCTTTAAAGTTGGTTTTCTTTTCTTGTTTGTTCCTTTTCTTAGACTTACTTTCTGTTTTAGCATCCTTATTTTCGGCATTACTTCCAGCTGCAACTAAACGTTTCTACTTGCTGTCTTTGACAAATGTTTTTAGCTTAATTATAGAAAGATTAACAGTATCTTCAACTCTCTTGAGCCTTCTTCCACCTTCTTTCCTTGGTATGTATAATCTATCAACATTACTTCCTGGCTGGAGTTCCTTGTGAATAGTTAAGAGCTTCCTTGTTCTTTGATCCATCTTTTGAAGTTCGGCCTTTAACCAGTTGAGGAAGACAGTGGGGTATCTCAGTATAGGAATAGCCTACGTATTAATGCCTTTGAGGATATTTTCCCCTATTACTATTATTATTGCTAATATTATTATTATTATTATGTTCACTACATTTTTTCTCAAATTCTAGGGTTATTTATTCTGTATTACTTGGAAGAAAGCTACAACAAGTTACTAAAGGTTCCACGTTTATCCTCCTGCATGTCTTAAGCAGAGAATGCCTTTCTTAAGATTCATACATTACATAATAGAGCTGTCTTTTGTATTACTCCAAAGTTTACATTCTCGTCACATTCTTTTAAGGAAAGCTTACTAACTACTCCCAGAGCCGCTAGGAGCACAGGTATTACCTTGACTTTTTTAAGTTCCCAAAGTCTGGCTATTTTTTGAGTTCTTTCTCTTACACCCTTGCACCTTCAGGGCTGATGATATTTATTATTATAGCTTCCTTTGCTGTTTTGTTGACTAAGACTATATCTGGTTTTCTGGCTTGTATATGTTGTTCGCATCATCATATCCTAGAGTATTTTGTAGCCCTCAGTTTCTATGCAGCTTTCTGATTTATGGTTTTACCACTGCTTTCCTCTTTCTAAACCGACTTTATTACACAGAGATTAATGCACTTATCTCGCTACATTATAATGTCCACTTTTACATTATCTCTTACCCAACTTAGAACATTTACTAGTGATATGAATTACACTTTTTCCTTTCTGTTCACACACCCTACATAATGGAGATCGAGCCGTCTTATCAATGTGGAACTTCAGGTAATTTGTTCGAAACGATTGCTCTTGCACACTACAAATTAATGCTTCGGTTGTATCTTTCAAATCCCCTTTATCTAACCATGACCAGGTTCTATCCCAATCTGCTGCATCGTTCTCTTTTAAAAACTGTCCATGTAGTCGTTAAGAAAGCTCATTTTCCAGCTGTTGGCACACAATGTGGCTGTTGACAAGAGCCACATCAAGCAGATCAAAGAAGAGACGCAGGTAGAAACGCACCTTACTTCTTCGATCGAGACGGTACGTGGCAGCTTTCTGATCCATTAGATCGACACCATCCATCCCTTTATTTTATAACTTTACAATATTAGGACATGTTACTGCTGTTTTGGTACCAGAACCTTTCATTCGATGAAGAACATTTGAAGTCTCACTCATCCCTAACAAAGTTACGCCTCGATTGTCAAACCACTTGCAACATAAAATATCCTTTGACTGATGAATGTCAATATCCCCTCGTTTCATCTCTTTGTCTGCTTGGGCTGCTGAAGAAATTGTCAAAATGCAGCATGCAATACGTTCCTTGTAACGTTTCTGAGAGGCTCATTCATCAAATTTTCGATGTCATTTTCTTCGTCACTTTCGATGGCATGGAGGAGAGCAAAGATCTCGTCACTTGATGCCCCTTCTGTGATTTCAACATATTTTTTACGTTTGTTATCCATATTTCAAATCAGTAACCATGTCTTCCTGTTTTCGAAACATACTGACAACACTTTGAAAAAGAAAATCAGTGTCTTGATTTTCAAAAACATATGACCCATTGTTGCTGTTCTCGTGTGTTGCAACAAGCAACACACGAGAAAGAGGTCAATTAATTTTGTGAAAACCCGAAATTTGTTACCATTCTGTACCACAGGGTCACCTGAGACCCAAAGGTATTAAATATGAATTGTGTTCAAACATAAACATGCAGGTTAATGGGACCGAATGTAAAGGTCAGGGGAATAATAGAAATATTATTTCACACAGCAGGCGAAGTAGAAGTTATGTTCAAGGATACAGGAAATTCATCGAAAGGTGACCAATATTACAACCAAAAAATGACTCATATTCATCATGGAATTGATATGGATTGAAAAAAAAATTTATATATTTTTTCTCACCACAATGATTTTTAACCCAATATGTCCTAATCATGAAGATAGGTGGAGGATATGACAAATATTAAGGAATATATAGTCTTTAAAATACCATGGGTCACCAGTGCCCTGTAGTAGTCAAAGGGTTAATGTTGGTAATTCTCTCTCCTACCAGATGTTATGCATCCTTCTTCTGTAGCCTCGTGTAGGTCTTCCATTTTCTTCAGTTGGTTTACTCAGGAAATAGCACTCCATCACAGCAACATTTAATTCCTTGTTCCACTTCACTTTAGCAGACACTGGATAACGACCGAGCCCAGCCTGCTATACAGTGGGGCACCTGCCTGCTTCTACAGATGTAGAACCTAATCATAAGAAGTGATTTAGAGGTGGTTCAAGGAGCTATCTTCCGATTACTTTTTTATAAGGTAAAGTACTTGTCAACTCTCTCTGTGACCCTAAAATAGCAGATTTTTATTAAGAGGAGACTAGATATCTTGATCCCCCTTTGCTATAATGAAGCCAGCATACTTGCGGCAGGAAAAATTACAGTCATATTCAAGATATGAAGAAATACTTTTTTTTATGAAGGAAAATAGTATATATTCCAAGTATACGAGTGGCCATGTTCCCAGGGGTTCACTTCAAATAAAACCTCCTTTCATGGAGCAATACGAGCTCACGGGGGACTCAGGGGTAGGAACCCCAGCAAATTCATCCAACTCCCAGCTCGATAGGGGTAAGCTGGGTACATGCATCACACCTAACTGTCTGTGATAAATAGATTTTAATAAAAATACAACACATGTCCTCGCAAATGAAGCTTTGTTAGATTTCAAAGTTAAGTTGAACCATTATGCTTAAAACGGTCTCCATGACGAGACCTTAGGACTAAGTATTAAGTGCGAACTCGGTACTCAGCACTTCAGAACCTAAGTTCAATGCTCACGACACTTAGATATGATGCTCCCCCTCTACTCCCGCCTGTTAAACAGAAATGGTGACCTGTCTGCCCTTTCATGACATGCAAAACTGGTAAGATAATAAAAAATAATAATAACTGCTTAAGGCAACTTACCTTAACCAATTATATTATTATTACTGATTTTATTATTATTATTGAATGAATAAAGCTTTGGTACAAGCCATAATACATAACTACCAAATATTGCTAGTTCTGATACATGAAACAACCATTCTCAAGCCTAAGAGACAGCCTTACTCAGCGCAAGGGAAATTTCGAATCTGATTATGTAATAAAAAAAATTTAAAAAAATCTAAAACTAAATAAACAAAACTCTATTCATAACGTGCTTATTTATATCAATCAAAATCTTGTATTAGTCCTGAAAACACTTTTCGAATTATTGTTTCGCTATCTATTAATATTGTTTTTTGCATTTCCGCAACTGTCCGAAGCAAAAGTTCTTCGTTTTCAAAAATGTTTTTTATGTCTTTCGTCACTTGTTTTATACCACCTCCAAGGGTACCAATTATCACAGGTACAACCTTATATATCGTAGTCAGGTCGTCTTTCTCTCATTTCAAACGCCAACTGTCTATACTTAGCCATCTTTTCCAGACGCGTGTTTACAATGTTCCGTTGCTTAGGGCACGCCATGTCACATATCCAGATCTTTTTCTTCTCTTTGTCCTCTATGGTCAAATCCGGCCGTCTTGCTGTACTTGTTTTTCGTAAGTTAAATTCAAAATCCCATACTACTTTTGCTTTGTGGTTTTCGATAGTCGTTCCTCTCTCCCATTTCTCTTTATACCAAACTGTACCTTGGTCGATAAGGTCATACTCTTTAGCCCAAGCTGTTGTCATGATCATCAATGCTCTGTTATGTCTCGCCAGGTATTCACTATTTGCTAGTACTTTGCATCCAGCAACAAGATGTTCAACAGTTTCTTCTTTCTCTGTACACAATCTACATCGTCGATCATCCATCAACCCTCGCGCTACCTTCCAAGCTCTCGTCTCCACTATCTGCTCTAACATCATCATGATTGCTGCAGTTTTTCTGCTGTGTAGGTTCTGCTTGAGCCAAATATGACACTATTCTTCTTGTTCCTGATAAAATTGGCTTTGCTGTTCTTTGATCTTGTAGTCTTCAATCCTTTTTTTCCGTATCTTTTTGTAAGCTAGTCTTGACATTTTGCCATGTAGGTTTCCATTGTCTATCTTCCTCTATCATTCTATCATAAATCCTAATTGATCTACCTTCAAACTGCAATCTGACTCCTGCTTCTGCCATGGTCATGACTGATTCCATTACTATCGCGTTCTCCTCCTTTTTCATCTCTCTTATCCATGCTGCTTCAATCCATTGGCTACTTGACTTCGTCATATAACATGCAACTCGTAATCTTGTTTCTTTGTACACATCTCTCATTAATTTCAACACTCTTCCGTCTTTTTCTCTCTTTAAATATGGACGTTCATCACTTGCTAGTCTCCCTAACATCTTCTTTTCTCTTAGCTGTCTTTTAATTACCTGATCCAATTCTTTTAGTTCACCAGTGCTGAATTTACATACCCTGCTACTGGTATCACCTTCATGTTGATTGCCTTAATTAAATTTGAATCATTTAAACCAGTATTTACAAGCATTTTCAGTCTCTTAAAAATCTCTTTCTTTACTCTGATGAATACACTCCTTGTCTTTATACCATCAGCCTGCTCAATTCCCAGGAACTTGTAACTTACATTTTCATCCGGTTCCATGGTCTTCATTCTCTTTTCCAGTACTTCGAGTCCTTCTCCTCTTACCATCTTTCCCTTCCCGAAGACTATCTCTGCACATTTAGATACTCCATAAGCAGCTCCGGTGTCATGGCTAGCTTGAACTTTCATCTCGTTTACGATTGATTTACAATCTGATAACAGCTTTCGGTATTCCAATCCATTCATACACCTTTATCATCCAGTCATGATGCACTCTGTCATACGCTTTTTTGTAATCATAAAATGCTACTGCCAAGTTCCGATGATACTGCTTTACTTCTTTCATTATGCATCGATCAATTATCAATTGGTCCACTGTTCCTAGCACCCCTTCCACTGCTCCAAGCTGTCCTTTGTCCCACATCTCATTGATTATTGTGTGTTCTCTCATGTACTTTGCTACTAATCCTGTAAGAATTTTGTACGATGTATTAAGACATGTTATTGGGCGATAGTTCTTTTCATCTCTCAGGTTTCTAGTCTTTGGTATTAACACCGTTCTTCCTGAAGGCCACCACTCTGGTATCATCCTTATGTTCCTATAAGTATCCATAAACGCTCTTCCCAGTGC
>RDPX01000465.1:8643-22761 GCA_003991215.1 Morbakka virulenta | reverse complement strand
CCTGATGATTTACTTGCCGATGTACGTAAAATCGACTGGTCTCCTGTTTACAATACCAACAATGTCAACAATGCTGTTGGTTACCTTACCACCAAACTGAGAGATGCTTTTGATGTGCACGCACCGATGATTGAGAAACGTGTGAAGGGGAAGCCCTGCCAGTGGTTGAATGAGCCTTTGAAACGAGAACTAAACAAACGTGATCTTTTGCTTCGGAGAGCAAGATCTCAGAACGACGAACAGAGCTGGAATGAATACAAGAAGCAGCGCAACAAATGCACTAATGCAGTCCGTAAATCCAAAGCATCGTACCACCAAAAAATGCTAAATGACAATCGTTTAAATCCACGCAAGTTTTGGAATATTATCAAATCCATATTTCCAACTAAATCAAAGTCTACGTCGAGAAATTCCAGAGACATGAAAAACCGCGTGAATAACTTCGTTGAATATTTTTCGGACATTGTAAGAAACATCAAAACAGCAGCATTCCCTTTGATTGACTTTGTATGGAGGTATCCTAGAAAATCATCATTACGTACAAGGTCGATCTTCAACTTCTCTTATGTACCCACTGCTTTCGTTGAACGTGAACTTCGTAAATTGAAAAGAAACAAAGCAGCCGGGAATGACCATCTTCCACCAAATCTACTGAAGGACTGTAGACGAGAAATCGCTTCACCAATATCGCATATCATCAACCTTTCCCTACGCACATCTACTGTTCCTCACGCCTTGAAGGTCGCGAAGCTTTGTCCAATCTTCAAATCAGGAAATCCGGAACTCGTTGAGAACTACAGACCAATTTCTGTACTTCCAGTCTTATCAAAGTTGTTGGAAAGAGCAGTACATCACCAGTTGTACCAATATCTTGAATCGAATAAACTTTTCAGCGACTGTCAATTTGGATTTCGTAAAAATCGATCGTGGCCTGATTAGCGTTGAAGATTGTGTGAGGCAGGAAGAGTTAGGGTTAGAAGAATATGTACATGCTACTGAGGAGACGATTTTGGAACAGGTGGCTGGAATGATTATGCTTGAAAGGGAGACAAAGAAGCATTACAAGACGAGAGTGGTTGAGGAGAGAAAGGAGAAATTGATGGAGAAGGCTCTGCATGGTATGTCCTTTTGGGAGATGGATGAAAATGCAACAGAGAGATCAGTACAGTGGGTTAAGGGTGATTTCCTTGCAAAAATCACAGAGGCATTTGTGTTTGCTGCTCAAGAGCAAGCATTGGGGACAAGGTTGGCGCAGTCAAAGTGGGATGGTGGTGTTAGTCCTATGTGTCGCATCTGCGGAATTGAATCTGAGTCAGTTTGGCATGTTGTGTGTTGTTGTAAGGTACAGGCTCAGAAGGAGTACAAGAGGCGACATGATAGGATAGGATTGAGAATATATTGGGAGCTGTGCAAGAAGTATGAGTTAAATGTGCGGGGAAATGGTTTGAAGAGGTGCCTGACAAAGTTAGAAAGAGTGAAGAGGGTAGGTTTGAAGTTTGGTGGGATAGATCAGTGGAGACAATGCAACAGGTGGAATGTAATCGTCCGGATGTTGTTGTTGTTGACCGCACTAAGAAGAGATGACTGGTGCCAAGCAGCACCACCCTCTGACATTTTCCTACACCTCTCATTTCCAGCTTGATCATTTTTGCGTGCCTTTCCAGTTCCCCGATGGCCATCAATGCACCAGTCACTATTGGCACCACATTGGCTGATGTCCGCCACATTTTCCAGATTTCTTCCGCTAACTCCTGATACTTGTGCCTCTTCTCTCTCTCACTTGTCATGAATACTGATTCAACCGGTTGATGCTCGGCCTCACCAATGGCCCCTTCCTGACTTTCCCCCTCTGTCTCTGCTCTCTTGATTGAATCCAACTCAACTGATGTAAACCATCTCTTCGATCTTATCACTCTCGCTTGATCAGCTAACCTCTGTTCCGTGATATTAGATCTACCTCTTTGCCCCCACAATTCGTACATTCTTTTTCTGTATCACCTTCTTCCTGGATCGCTGGCATAGTAAACATTATTATTATCATTATTATTATTATGGTCAAGTGGAGGACAGTTTTAATCCAGAAGGATTCTGTAAAGGGGACAGCAACTAGTAACTATAGACCGATAGCTTCTCTACCATTGGTTTGGAAGCTTCTCTTGGAATCTTTGCTGAAAAGATCTACGGTCATCTTGTAAATAATAATCTTCTTCCTGAGGAACAGAAGGGATGCAGGAAGAAGTCACGTGGCACGAAAGATCAATTGATGATCGATAAGGCAATTTTGCACGAGGTCAGGGCTATGAAGAGAAACCTTAGCATGTGCTGGATTGATTACAAGAAGGCATATGATATGGTCCCTCACAGTTGGATTTTGGAGATGCTGGACATGGTTGGAGTTGCAGAGAATGTGCGGAGTTTGCTGAAAGGAAGTATGGCTGAATGGAAGACAGTACTGACGGCTAATAACGANATATGGTCCCTCACAGTTGGATTTTGGAGATGCTAGACATGGTTGGAGTTGCAGAGAATGTGCGGAGTTTGCTGAAAGGAAGTATGGCTGAATGAAAGACAGTACTGACGGCTAATAACGAGGTGCTTGGTGAAGTTAACATCAATCGGAGAATATTCCAAGGTGATTCCCTTTCCCCTTTGATCTTTGTTATTGCAATGATCCCACTGAGTATTTTACTCAACAGAGAGAAGCTTGGATATTTCTTCGGTCACGGTAGGGTATTGGTCAATCATTTATTGTTTATGGACGATTTGAAGCTATTTGGATGGAGTAAACGTGAGTTGGAGGCATTGGTCGAGGTGGTGAGGGTTTACTCTAGGGACATTGGGATGGAGTTTGGGTTAGATAAGTGTGCTGTTTTGGAAATTAAACGAGGTGAAAGGGCTGAATGTGAGGGAATCGAGCTACCAAGTGAGCTGGGGTTACGTTTTCTCGTCTTCCTGTGCGGGCTGTCATGCTGTCATGCATGAACTTTGTTATTATTGTTGTTTTAAAGTATACATAGGAAGAGTCAAAAAGACGGGCCTGCGCATTTTTCTAGCAAGGCGTTTGAATCATAACTACCTTCGACCAAGATAAACATAATTGCAGTGTCGTCACTTACCGACGAGCACTGAGTAGTCCTCAGTGAATACCGTGTTGGTGTCCGGTATTTCCTCGTACTGGGCTGATGGGATCGTTAGATGGGTTAGGTAGGATAGTAACATCTGGGATAGAGTGCTTGTGAATGATGGCCCGCTGGTGTTCTACACCTTAAACTGCGGGGAATGGCACATCTCAGGGAGTGTTGTTAGAAGGTTATTGTTCTTAGTCGAGGTTCCCATCAGCTCGTCGTCTAGAGATACAGTAGACCCCACTGCTTTAAGGGCAGGCTTTTTAGTTAAAGGCTAAGGGAGAAAACCCTGAAAGAAAAACATACCCACTAGGGTAGGTGGGTAGATGGGAAAAATTTTTTCCTCCTCAGGGAGTAGCGCCACTGCCCTTTTTCGAGCGACTCATTAAATATGAAGAAGTCAAGAAAAGCAATTAATAGACTGGGGACTGTGGTGCAAAAAGATGCCAAGCAGTCCGAGCTCCCCGGCCCAGAAGTTCAGGGTAATCCTTCTGAAGCTGGGGTATCAAATTTACCCAAAAAATTGAGATTAGGAAGGTTAAAGTCCTAGTGGATGCATTTTGAAAATAGAATACTCTGGAAATGTTACATTGAGAGCAATCCTCTTCAAAATGGATATATGAACAAATTGTATGATTTGTGGAAAAAGAATAAAATACGTGAGCTATCAGCTCAAAAAATTACCTGCTCAAGTTAGGAATATAAGAACAAAAAACATCTTGTCGACAGTTGAGAGAGAGGAAATTGAAAGTAGTGTGACTGGTGATAGTATCAACACACCCACTGGCTCTCTGCACGATGAAACAGTAGACATAGTAGAGTTACCGAGTGAAAAGAAAGATTCAGCAATGATACCGGAGACTGTTTCCATGCCATGCCCTGTCGTTGTATCTGAAGTTGCTAAATCAGACTTTCAACCACTAGTTTATCTTAAGAAACTAGACACATTTAAAACTCCTGAAGGGATACGAACTCTAACAAAGCTCGAAAAGGAAACGCTAATACGGCTAAGAGAAATCGTTTATCAAAATTCAGTGCCTGAGGTACCTTCAGTGAAGAATGTGAACTGGAAAAAAGTTAAAGAAGTGCTTGTGAGTGTTAATGGTGTAATTCATAATATCGAGACCAATGATATTAGTAGAACACTCTTGACTAGTTCGGCTTTCTTAGTGACTGAAAGATTAGGTGTAAAAAGGAAAGGCGGTGGAGTGAAAAAAGGAAGGTACAATTCTGGAAAGGGAGAGTTAAAAAGAGCATTGCAGAGTGGCGTAAGCACCTAAGTATCTTAACAGAAGTGAAAAATAAAAAGCATGCCCTCACTGCCAAAGAAAAAGTCCTCATGAATAGGAAATATCAACTAGATAAAAAAGGGTGCATCAATGTTATTAGTTTTCTAAAAGTTAAAATTCATAATGGAAGCTTACTAATTCGTAACTTTGTCGATAAAAAGGCACAATTCAAACAGAATAAGTTATTTCGTGAAAATCCATCACATTTCTTCAAGTAGTTAGACGGGAAGGATAATGAAACAAACTTACCTCCAAATAAGGAAGAGGCTTCTGCTTTTTGAAATAGTATTTGGGGAATAACCTCCACGCACAACAAAAATGAAGAGTAGATGAATATAGTAAAGAAAGAATTAAAACTGAAAGAAAGGCAAGAAAATGTTAATATTGAAGTTAATGACCTTAAAAATTATATGAAAGGGATCTCCAACTGGACAGCGCCTGGCCCGAATGGGATACAAGGATTTTGGTATAAAAAACTAGAAAATTTGCATGATCGACTTGCAAAACACCTTGACAACTTTCTCCAAACGGATGAAATGCCCATTTGGACGACGAAAGGGAACACGGTTCTTATCATGAAAGATCAAAATAAAGGCCCCCATAGCTTCAAATTACCAGCCGATTGCCTGTTTGCCAATTCTTTGGAAAACCTTGACTGGAATACTGAGTGACAAAGTCTATGGCCATCTTTTGGAAAATGACCTGCTGTCTGACGAAAAAAAAGGGTGTAGACGGGATTCTCGTGGAACTAAAGACCAGTTATTAATAGACAAAGCCATAATTAGAAACTGTAAAAGAGCAAAAAGGAACTTGCATATGGCGTATATAGATTACAAAAAACCGTACGATATGGTACTCCATTCGTAGCTTATCGAAACACTCAAAATGGTAGGAATAGCAAGTAACATCAGAGAGACACTGGAGAAAAGTATGTGTAACTAGAAGACTGAATTCACTACTAATGGGGAGCCAGTAGGCGAGGTTGAGATCAAGAGAGGTATTTTTCAGGGTAACTTGCTATCACCCCTTCTTTTTGTGATCGTATTAATCCAGTTGTCTTTGGTTTTACAAGATAGCAAACTAGGATATGCCTTTTCTAAGTCAGATGTTATTGTTAATCACCTTCTTTTTATGGATGACTTAAAACTTTATGCTAGATCTGAAAGAGAATTAAACTTGTTCGTCCTTACGTTGAGGATAGTCTCTGACGATACTGGAATGAAGTTTGGATATGATAAATGTAAAATAGTTTTCCCTAATAAGGGTAAAATTGAAAAGGCAAGTGTTTTCCAAATGCCGGATGGAAAGAAACTTAGTGATGTCGAAGAAGTGGCTATAAATACCTGGGTATAATACAGAATGAAGGTACTCGTAGGACAGACATGGAAAATAAACTTGAAACTAAATATCTACGACAAGTAAGGAAGTTAGCTAAATCAAAATTGTATGCTGGCAATGTGATCTCAGCGATAAATCAGTGGGCATTAGGAGTCATGAGATATAGTTGAGGCGTGATTGACTGGAATATAGGAGATTTGACAAGCATTGATGTGAAAACGAGAAAGATTTTGACTGGAAATGCCTTGTTTCACCCTAGAGCTAATGTAGCACGACTCTATTTGAAAAGGAAGGATGGTAGAAGAGGTCTCATTTCGGCTGAGCAGTGTGTAAAATCTGAGGAGAATAACCTTTTGGAATACGTTTCAACTAGTCAAGAACGACTATTGAAAATGGTGGTAAAAGAGAATTTCCTTATAGAAAAAACTGGACAGAAGACTATTTAAAACAACACACTCAAACATTGAGACAAAATCACCACGGAAAAGCTCTGCATGGTAGATTCACGGAAGCAATAGCAGAATAAGCAGATTTAAACAAAACATGGCTGTGGTTAAAGAGCAATTACGTGAAAAAGTAAACTGAAGCCTTAATTACAGCTGCCCAGGACCAAGCACTTAGAACTAACTAGGTTAAAACTAACATTGATAAAACTGAAATAAGTTCTGTGTGTCGCGTTTGTCATGAGAAAGGTGAGTGTCTCATATTGTTAGCGGTTGTTCTGAATTGGCAAAGAGAAGGTATGTGTTAAGACATGATCTGATAGCTACCAGGGTGCACTGGGAGCTATGTAAAAAATACAAAATTGATGCGAGCAAGGTTTGGTATGATCATGTTCCGCCTTCTTCTTGCATGTCTAGTACAGGTGTTGAACTTATCTGGAATACACCCATTCTTACTACAACGAAAGTAAAACATTATATACCTGATATCGTAGTCAAAACAAGTAATAAATGGATTCTTATTGATATAGCTGTTCCAAAAGATCATCGAGTGAGAGAAAAACATGCCGAAAAAATTCAAAAATACATTGACCTGGCTGGTGTCATTCGTGTAGAGCAGAAAGTTGAGACTTCAATAGTCCCGATAATTGTCGGGGCTCTTGGAACGATTCCATTCGAACTTGAAAAGTATTTGAAAGAATTAGAACTTCCTGATATAAGCGGTAGTATACAAATATCAGCAGTCACAAGTACTGCCAGAATTTTGAGAGATGTTTTGAACCTCTAAGATTAGGGAATAATCCGAGACTCAAATCGAACTTACACACCCAGTAATTGTTTACTAACTGGAGATTTTTTTTGAAGAAGAAAACAAAATTATTGTTAATTTTATTAATTTTGTTAGCATTATTGTTATTTTTGTTGCTGGGAGCTGTATGCGGGTTTTTCAAACATCCACCACCAGATGGTGTGTAACCACTCGATAATATTTTTTAAGCTTATGCTCTGGCTGACCTTATTACCGTTATACTCTTACTAGGCGGGTCATAACAAATAACCAAATGCTAGTAAGGGGGGCCTTCTCCTTCATTACATCTCCAATACTCTTTTTAGGTTTCTAACCATTCCTAGTAGGGTAGTTTTTTACACATCTGCAATATTACATGAAAAACCAATCTTTTAAAAGCACTTCTCAAATCATTTTATTACACTTCCAAGGGCTCCTATTACTACAGGCACTACTTGAACTTTCTTCATTTTCCAAAGTCTTGCTACTTCTCTTTTCAATTGTTGATATTTTTCAACTTTTTCTTTTTCCTTTTCCTCTACCCTTCTATCCGCAGGCACTGCAATATCCACAATGATACAACTTCTCTTTTTCTTATCAATTAAGACAATGTCTGCCCTCCTAGTCTGTATTGTATTGTCACACTGTATATTGATATCCCTAAGAAATTTGACATCATCATTTTCGACAGCCCCTTCGGAAGTATGTTCATACCACTTTTCTTGGTGCTCCAGTCCATTTTTCTTGCAAAAGTCCCAATGGACGTTTTTATCAACATTGTCGTGTCTTCTCTTGTACTCTTTTTGTGCAAGCTTTTCATATCCACTAACTATGTATTGTACTGTCTCTTCACTCTTCCCATAAATTCTACAAGTAGAATTTTCACTTTTATCAATTCTAGACTGGATATCAATCAATCAGTGTCACTTCCTCGGAGTCGAAGGTTGTGCACCATGTTCTGCCAAGCCAGTTTATTTTCAGATAATCATTTGGCCACTACTATTGTCCCACATTTAGACCATTCTTTTATATCATATCCCCAGATTCTCCTCGGTCTACAACGGTCTTTAGTCCCTTTAAAAAACCCGTCTAAAACTCTTGATATACTTTGTTCTAATAGACTTATCTTGGGCGGCACATACAGGAGCCTTCTTTTTTACTTTTAAGGTCACTTTTGGATAACCAATACCACATTTTCTCTTTGTCGACATTGTCAGTACCATCTCTAATGAATTGTCCATATCTCTCCTTTTCCACCCATTTTTGCTTAAGCTCTTCAGATTTTTGCTTTTTGAATTCTTTAGTGGTAATTGTGCCTTGGCTAACAATCGTTCCAGAACAACTCACATTTTTTATGAGATTTCTTCTGATTTTAAAATGTAATAACCCAAACTATTTTCTTCCCCTCTGACTACAACCTCCATCTTACTCAGCCCTCTTCCATCTTCTCTCCTCTTCATATACAACCTGTCAACATTACTTTTAGGGTGTAATGCTCTAAAGGTTATCATCGTTTTCCTAGTCGTTCTGTTTATACTTTAAATTCACTTTGTTTTCAATCTTTTATACCATCACCATATCTAAAATTTGCGACTGCCCTTGTGCTGATTGCTCTTATTTTGTTCCGCCCATTAAGTTTTGATTTCAGAATCAATCTACGTCTCCTTTTATACTCCTTTATTGTTTTCTCCTTCATCTCTTTTTCATTGATTTTATCACGTTCTACTACTCCTAGGTAGGTATATCCGTTCTGTTCAACTTCCTTCATAATTTCACCATTTGGGAGTTTTATACCGTCACATTTTGTATACAGCTGAAGATTGTGAAAGACATGAAACTCTGAGTACTGAAATGTTAGATTTTTTTCTTACACGTATATCTAATTATATGATAGCTCCTTCGTTTTAATGTGGTAGAGCACTGTTGCTGATGACATTTCATATTTATTTGTTAATATACCATCACATTTAACTATTGCCCCCTCTTCAATACTAGCACACTACACTTTCGCATTCCAAATTCCATCCCAATATATGTGCTGAATGCATGGACAGTCTGTACAAGTGAATCAATCTGTTCTTCACTCTTACCGTACAATTTAAGGTCATCCATGAAGAGCAAGTGATTTACACTAAATTCTTTCTTTCCTCAGTCATAACCTGCCTTCACTCTCCTCAGAACCCACGACATTGGGATCATACTTAACACAAAGGGTAATGGCGCTAAGCTGTCCCCTTGAAAAATACCTCTGTTGACTGTTACATCTCCAAGATTTTCTCCATTCGACGTTAATGATATTTTTCACTGGGTCATGCTTTTCTCTAAAAACGTTTTCACATTCTCTGCAATACCAAACATTTTCATGCACTCGATAATCCAGCTATGGGGGACAAAATCATACGCTTTCTCATAATCCACCCACGCCATAGCTATTCATACATCTACAACCTTTTTGTTCTTCCGACAACAGATTTTGCCCCTCAATGTACATTTCTTCAGCCATCACGCCAGTCAATAATTTCCACATTAGCGGTAGGCAAGTAATTGGGCGATAATTGTCCACTGCATTACCTTTTGCTGGATCTTTCTGACATAAAACCGTACGACCCATCAGTCATTGCCATATCTTATGTATCTTCTATGTCTACTGCCATACTCCCTTTTTTATAGCTATTACCCTCAACTTCATTTGTCGTCTTTCTATCTATATTAGTTTCCTTTATTGCAAAAACCCCCACTTGGGATTCTTCTCTACTTTTCTTCAAATCATTTCTATTTCAAATTCAGACAACCACCCATTCGTTTTAATGGCTCTTGTTTCATCACAAGCACCTTGCTTCCTTAACTCGACCGAACCCCTGTCTCTCCACTCTCTATACATTCTTTGCCTGTAACCCCTAACAGGTTTCTTATTTTCATCAAACAGTTTTATAAAAGCATTCCATGACTACCTTATTCATCTCTTTACTCCAATTCATTTTAGCAATCGCAGGATAATAACCGGGACCCTGCTGCTGTGCAGGGGAACACCTGTTGGGCGTGGGGCAGTTCACTTACACTCTGGTCCCATTAATGCCGTTATTTTCATTAATCTCATTTTGCATTTTAACTTTCGTTAGAGGATTACGGGATTTCAAGTTGCACAACCACCTGTGCCTTTATCGAGACACCACCTCTAGGACGTCAATCTGAAATTTATAACTGCAATTGTTTTATTGTTCTGAGTTTTCCTTCTCATAGGACGATAGCCAACCAAGGCTAATTACTCCGTCCTAATCAGGTTTATTGTTTTGAGCTTTCTTTCTTACATGAGACAGACTTAACCCGCCGGATATCAACCCAGAACGTTAAAGTCTCTGGGTAGGCTAACAGGTGCTACACCTTGCCCAAGAGTGACTTGGAGGTAATTGTGGCAAAGGGTAATCTCATTTGCCCACGTCAAAACTCCTCAAATGGCTAACCCTAATACCGAGGTTTTTTGTTTACGCTTATGTTTATTTTTTGTTTATGTCTACTTGTCACTAGCTACCACATAACTTCTACAGTGCCAAACTGTCGAAGGTAACGCTCTGACGTCTTCACCAAATGATAATATCTGAACTATGTGGAATAACACAAACTATGGTACCAATATACAACACGATGCTTGTAAAAATACAAAAGGAGTTTTAATAGCTGTGCAGACAGAACACAAGGAGCGTTTGAAAAATCATCTTACTACTCAAGGTACCATTCTCTCATTTCTGTTTGACAACGCAACTTCAAAATATAACAAGTTTTGGTCTGCAGTTCAAAGTAAGCTACCAAAAAATATCTTCATCTTTACCATTCATCATTTGAACAACAGCCTTTCAACTCGTAAAAATCTATCCAAATAGAACCTCAAGTCTATCTTTTTCTTACTCTTCCTGCTCTGAACCAGACACCCTTCTTCATGTTCTCACTGACTTCAAAACGTATCTTAAGGAAGATTGTTACACTTGGCGACACAACTCAGCATTATCGTTTTAAACAGGTTCAGTCAAATCCCTTAAATGCTGTACAATATATGTTGATGTTTGTGGATTCCTATCGCCATGCATTATAACTGAAGATACCTTTCAACCTTATTTGCTGTTAGTTACTCCACAAAAACAGTTTTACATACTTTAATTGATGGTGGGGTATGAATGATAAAGATACTTCTCGCAAATATGAAAAATATCGTTCTTTGTTTCGTGATTTTCATTTCAGCTTTTCCAAAGTTAGCTTTGTAAATCTTTCCATTAGCTCCATATTCGGTCAGTCTTGTATTACTTTCAGTAAAATGGGCAATGCTTGGAACATCGACAACAAACACAAGCGCTACCTTTCAACCAAATTTTCAAATATAATCATTCGCACCACATACTACATATTCTGTAGTAGAAACCAACCACGGACAAACCTTGACCTATTGTCCTTTTATTGGTTTCTTAGTACTATATTTTATTTTGTTAAATAGGCAAGCCAATGCAACTACCTTGATTAGTGAGGTTTGTAATTGTATAAAAAAAAGGATGATAGCAGTCAATGTGGCAATTACAGAGGCATATCTCTACTAAGTGTCGTTGGGAAGTTGATTGCCGATATGATATTGCAAAGATTATCCACCTTGGCGAGTAATGTTTATCCGGAATCTCAGCAAGGATATCGCACAGGGCGTGGTACTATCGGTGGAATATTTACCGTACGGCAACTAATGGAGAAAAGTAGNATGTGGCAATTACAGAGGCATATCTCTACTAAGTGTCGTTGGGAAGTTGATTGCCGATATGATATTGCAAAGATTATCCACCTTGGCGAGTAATGTTTATCCGGAATCTCAGCAAGGATATCGCACAGGGCGTGGTACTATCGGTGGAATATTTACCGTACGGCAACTAATGGAGAAAAGTAGAGAACAACGTCGTAACCTGTACATTGCTTTCATAGATTTTACGAAAGCATTTGATACCGTCAATCATCCATTACTCTTCTCTGTTTTGAAAAAGATTGGCTGCCCTCCGAAACTTATTAAGCTTATTAAGCTTCTCTACACCAACCTTAAAGCCCGTTTAATTATTGATGGTGAACTATCCAATCTCTTTGATTACAATAGTGGAGTCAAGCAGGGCTGTAAACTGGCACCAACTCTGTTTGGATTTTATGCAGCTGTTTTACTACTGATTGCCTTCAAAGATATCAAGCACAATCACTCGATCTTGGTCAGATTTCGTACTAATGGAAAATTCGTCCACTTACGGCGACTGAAAGCCAAATCAAAAGTATTTTACGAGTTCATCCGTGAAGCACAATATGCTGATGATATTACGATCATGAGATGACTCTAATCCTGGTCTTTAGGCGCTTCTAACTGCTTATAACGCTGCAGCAAAACGTTTTGGTCTGCGTAGTAATGCTAGCAAAACAGAGGTACTTTGTATGGGACCTGAAATTATTTTCTTTGTTGACGAAGCTCCTTTGGCAAATGTAAATCGCTTCAAATATCTCGGGAGTTTTGTTTGCAAAGACTGTACTTTGAAAGTGGAAATAACAGCCAGAATCCAAGCCACGTCCAGTGCTTTTGGTAGACTTAGAAACCGTGTGTTCGACAACCATGATCTTTCAGTTGCGACAAAAATGGCAATTTACAAGCAATGTCTCTTACCGATCCGTTTATATGGTAGTGAATTATGGACACTTTATTCCCATGAAATCAGCAAGTTGCGTACCTTTCAGCAGCGTCATCTCCGTACGATTTTAAAAATTAAATGGAATAATTTCATCAGCAATGAGCAGAGCTAATGTTGATGATATCGAAGTTCTTCTCGCTAAAAGTAGATTGCGCTGGCTCGGGCACGTCGGTCGTATGGATGACGAAAGAACAGCGAAAATGGTCCTATTTGGAGAACTTGCTGATGGCTCGAGATCTGTTGGTCGACCGAAATTGAGGTATAAAGATAATTGCAAACATTTACTTAGATTGGTGGATTTGGTTGATGATTGGCATGTTGTTGCAACTGATCGTCCTTTATGGCGCTCAATAATTCAAATGGTTTGTGTTAGGTTAAATGAAATACGCTTTGAGAAATATGAGCGTAGAAGAGAGAAACGTAATCGACAGCATATTGTTTTTATCTAATTTTATAATCTATCATCATCTATATATAATTTAGTTAGTTTTTGCTCGGTATCGAGTTAAGTCATATTATTATTATTATTATTAATCATAGTAAATACTTTTAAACATGCCATACACTAACTATAAGCTGTAGTACTTGGTGAAAGGAGCCCACCTCTCTTGATACCCTCTAAGAACTTTTTTACGTTTCCATTGACAATATACAAGTCACTTTATTGATGGATTATTAACTTTTCACCATCCAGTAAGATACTACTGCAGGAAGGGCACCCAGATCTTTGTCTTAACTCTAACCTTACAATGGCCCCTGATACATAATAAATGGCATTTGCATCTGCAATGTCAGTAGTAGTTAAAAATGTATCTTCCATTATGGCAGCAGTGAATTCATTCAAATTGTTTTGCTTGCTCTCTTGAAATGACCCAGATGCTACATCAAAATCTATACTAGAAAATTTAAGCAAGGATATAGCCTTAATTTTCCTCTCACTCTCCAGAAACTGTCTCACAGAAATAAATAGTTAGCACCTGACAGTTCCCTGTATATTGGCAGCCTCCTCATGGTCCAACCTGCAAGTACCAATCTAACTTTGGGAAACTAATGCCAATACCTGAACAACAGAGACAAACTAGACAATATAACGACATGTCAAAGCTACATGAATCATCTGGTCCAGCTATCCTTCAATTAAATGTAGGCCTAACACGACCTATATGTGAAGTCATTCAAAAAATCGCCATGGACAATTCAATTTCCGTTATTCTACTGCAAGAAACACATGCCACCAATGACGACAAAATCAAGATATATGGCTTTTCTCTCATTGGTTCAATCAAACACTCTAAGCATGGTATTGCCACTCTTGTACGTAACGACCTTCTTTCTGTTGAAATTGGCCGCAGTAATGTTGATAGTGCAGTTGAATGGCTAACCATATCGATCAATGGAGAAATTACAATAACAAACTACTACAAACCACCTAATTCTCCGTTT
>RDPX01000464.1:473175-483578 GCA_003991215.1 Morbakka virulenta | reverse complement strand
GTCGTAAACACTCATCAGACCTCTACCACCTTCTTCTCTGTGTACATATGGGCGGTCTACATCAGCTCGTGGATGTACAGCACCATATGCGTGCATCAGCTTTCGTGTCTTCCGATCTAGTTGTTCTAGCTCCAGCTGCGTCCATTCTAGGATCCCTCCTCCATATTTGAGAAGAGATACCGCCCATGTGTTTATAGCTTTTACCAGGTTTCCAGCATTCAGTTTTGACTTAAGTACCTTTCTCAACCTTCTGATGTACTCGTTTTGCACATTGATTTTCATTTCGTTCTGCTTTATGGCATACAATTCAAGCACTCGAAGATACTTATAGGAATCATTCTCGGCAATTGACCGTATTACCTCATTGTTTTCAATCACGATTCCAGAACTATCTTTCAATAATTTTCCTCGCTTCAAAACCGTGATGGCACACTTATCAGAACCAAACTGCATCCTGATATCATCACTAAAAACACGAACAGTATTCAACAGTGACTCCAAATCGCTCTTGCTCTCACCGAACAACAGTTGGTTTGTTTCGTGAGTGTAGATTCTGTGTAAGCCACAGGTGGCATTCTCGTTCTCGGTCCCCAAACATCTTGCTTTGTTGTTCTTTCATCCTCCACTGTTCGATTTGCCTTTTTTCTACACTTTTCTTCAACGTTTCTTTTACTTTTTATGTCTTTTCAAATATTTTTAGAGTGCGGTTAAAGTTTGGAAACTATGTAACACCGGGTTATTACTCATAACCTGAAGTATTAGGTCGTTCATGTATGCTTTATAGTTTTATAGTTTTTCGATTTTCTTTACAGAGAAAGTGCTCTTCTGATAATGTGTGCAGTTGAGTTTAAAACTACTTTCTTGATTTCTGGCAATTCAATATTTCCCGGGATTAAAATGACGTATTTTCGCGTTCCTTTCTTCACCATACCCAGGGCTCCTACAAAAACCGGTATTATCTTCGTTCTCATGTTCCACATCCGACTGACCTCGATTTCTAAGTCTTTATATTTACCAAGCTTTTCAAACTCCTTGGCAGTGATGTTGTTGTCGTATGGGGCACTCAATCATCTGACACTGCTTGGTCAATTTATCCTTTATGACAATGTCCGGTCTCTTAGTCTGAATCGTTCGGTCCGTTCTTATTGAGAAATCCCATAATATGGTTACTTTTGGGGTGTCTATTACTGGTAAGGGCTGGTGTTCGTACCATTTTTCAACAATTTCAATTGCAAAGTAGCTACACACTTTCCAATGAATATACTGGCGTACACAGTTGTGCCTATTAGTACACTCGTTTGGCGCTAGGGTTTGACAACCTGACACCAAATGGTCAATCGTCTCGACACTTTTACCACAAAATCTACATTTCGGATTGGCACCATTACATATAACATTTGCTTCGTAGTTTCGGGTTAATAAACTCTGGTCCTGTGCAGCTATTATAAATCCCTCGGTTTCCGCTTTAAGACCAGCACTGATAAGCCACCTATAGGTGCCTGATAAATCTACATCAGGTTTTTGGCTACGTACTGCATACTGTCCATGAAGCGGTTTCATTTTCCAAGTTTCGCCATTTGCTTTTTTCCCTTTTAGTTTACGAAATGTTTTCAGTTTGCGTGCATTATCAGTAACGTGTTCTCCATCTCCATTCTCTTCAGCAGTATGTTGAAGGACTATTTTAAGTTTCTCAGCAAACTTTGTTGGTTCCTTGACGATAGAATGCAACTCCTTTCTTTCGTGATGTCCGTACACTATTTTTAGCATCCAGTCCTCAGTAAGACTCAAGTATTTATGGCGACTAATAGTGGATGTCTTATATGCAAGCTCTAACTGACTCAGGCCTCTACCTCCTTCCTTTCTTGCTACATACAACCAGTCAATGTCAGCTTTGGGGTGGTGCATATTATACATGGTAAGTATTTTACGTATTTTGACGTCCAGTTTTTTAATTTCACTAAGATTCCATCAATTACGTTGTAACTGTAAGAAATGATCGGGATTGCCAGTGTATTTATAGCCGTAACCCTGTTTTTAGAGTTTAACTCGCTCTTAAACCCTAGTCCTTCTAACAAGTTCATTCCTTAATTTCTCCTTCATATCTGAGTGTACATTAGATTCGTTCACACCGAGATATTTGTACACTTCCTCCTGATCAAAGTATTTAGCTAGAGTTTCCTTATCGAGATGTACATTCACAGATCTAGTTAGTTTACCTTTTTTGAAGGTAGATTTTGCACATTTACTTATACCGAACTCCATACCAATATCGTCACTGAACCCTTTTACAATTTTCAAAGGCCCTTCAAGTTCACTATTATTTTTCCCGTAAAGCGTTAGCTCATCCATATAGAATAAAACAGAATTATTATAACTATTATTATATTTTCTTTTGAAAGTAGCTTTTGCACATTTACTTATACCGAACTCCATGCGAGTCCAAGAAGGCAACCTCCATGTGGTGACGCCTGAATGCTGACTAGCCAGGTTTTTCTGACTGGTTGGTAACGAATAGCCTTCGTTTTAAGCTGTTCTTTCGTACCATGGAAGAAATCGATCTCGTCGTTCATGTGATTTCGAATCTGGTTCGTCGTCGATTTGGAGAATTTTTTGGAACTTGTGCCGCCCCCGATCGTAAGTGAAAGTTTTTTGTTTCTGGTTTCTTTCCAAACCGATCTGCCTTGCTTGTGGGTTGCTGTTGCTTTTCGGGTGTCGTCCTTGCTGGTGTGTATAGGTGGCTCCCAGGAGTAATCCTGGGAAACCTCATGTGGTAAGATAACAATTGTTGGCTCCATCTCACCAATGAAAAACGAAGCAGGAAATGTGCATCTGCGACGAATCTGTAGTTGCGCGAGATATTCCTGGTGCAACCTACTCACTTGGTCACAGATACATACTGGGGGCGTTGCTGTGGGCTTTAGGTATTAACTTGTTTTGGCGGTGGCGGGAGGTTTGTTTCCCGTTTCATGAAGCCGAATCGAGTTCACCGAGGTGGTCATCCAATCCGCCTCCAGAAGCATACACAACAACAACAACAACAACAACAACGGAACTCCATACCAATATCGTCAGTGAACCCTTTTACAATTTTTAAAAGCCCTTCAAGTTCACTATCATTTTCCCCGTAAATCTTTAGATCATCCAGATAGAATAAAACTGAATTATTATAACTACAAATATATATTGAATAAAATATAATTATTATTATTATTTTGTAGATCAAGATCCCTCAGCTTGTACTAGTAGTTTAGCTGCTATCCGTCCAGTACCACAGGACTCAGATAGACAGCATCTTGCTATCCACCATCTGAGTGACAGGATCGGAGTGCTCCGTATCGACCAGAAAAGGCTAAAAAACATCCTAGTAGGGCAGTTTGCTGGATGTTTTTTAGCCTTTTCTGGTCGATACGGAGCACTCCCATCCTGTCACTCAGATGGTGGATAGCTTTAAGGGTGGCAATTACTACAGGAATCACAATAGCTTCCGTCTTACATATTCTGTTTACTTCCATAACTAAATGTTGATACTTGACGATTTGCTCTTGCTCCATCTCCTTCACTCTGAAGTCCCCTGGCACAGCGATGTCAATAATTCGTGTTTCGGTATTCTTCTTGTCGACAACAACTATATCTGGCCTCCTTGCCTCTATTACTCTATCACAGTAGATGTTAAAATCCCAGAGTATTTTCACATCAGCATTCTCCAACACTGGCTCTGCTCGGTGATCGTACCATTTTTTGGTGTGCTTGAAAGCTTTGCATAGCTCCCAGTGGACGATAGTAGCAACTCTGTCATGTCTCCTTTTATACTCGAGTTGGGCTAGCTTCTCACACTCACTGAGGATGTGCATCACATTATCCTTCGCTCCACATATTCTGCACTTTGATGTTCCTGGTTCCTTCATGATCTTCACTTTGTAATTCCTTGTAGGTAAGGCCTGATCTTGAGCTACCATCAGCAAGCCTTCAGTTTCTCTCTTCAACCAGCCGGCTTTCAACCATTGCCACAACTCTGTTTCCGCTTCGTTCACCTTCACAGGATACTGGTTGTGTAACAGTTTTTCTGTCCACTTCTTTTTCCTTTCTTTGCTCTGTTCGGTTTTCAACTCTGCTCTGCTCTTGTCTCTCACAAACATCTCCAGTACTCTAACTTCATTAGACTCTCTACGTTACATAATCTGATCACCCCAGCTTCATATATCATAAGAGATACTGCCGAAGTGTTAATTGCCTGGATTTTATTTCGGCCATTTAGTTTCGACTTTTGAACCAATCTGTTACGTCAAAAGTATTCCTTTACAAACATGTCCTTCATCTTAGTTTCTTCGAGATACTTGTATATTACATCGGATATGATGCTAGTTGGAAGCTTCCGCATGAGTGGTAAACATGAAATGAGTCACAAGAGATGCCGCTATTACAGACATTGACTCCGTAGTTCTTTTCTTTTGAAAGTATATAAAAGCACGTAAGATATTTTCTAAAGATGAACATGCGAAGTGTTTCACAAACATTTCTGAGGAGTTGAATGTCCCTATAATTCTATGTATTCAAATCACAAAATACATTAAATCTTGACGTTATGTATCGCCATCAATATATGTACGGTTATCGGGGGCTATTATCTGGGGGGCAATAGTCCGGGGGGCGATAGTCCTCAGGGGGCCATTATCCAGGAGCGAGTCTGGGAGCGATTTTCCTCCGGGGGCGAGTCCAAAGTTCCCAACTTCGTTTCCTTTAGTTATGTCTTTTTGGTACAAAACAGACCTTCCCTTCGTCAACCACAAAGGTATCTCTGTTCCATTATTTATTATATCATTCATATGCAACGCAATGTGACAGTAAAGAGTGATTAGTCGTTTGAACCAATACCCCTGAACTAGGTCAGGGCCAGGAGCATTCCAATTTGGGAGCCTTTTACATTGCTTCTTTAATAAATGCTCAGTGATTATGAGCGGCTCCTGTTGGTATTCTCCTTTTCCTTCCTTTAACTCTCTTAGCCACTCTGTGTCACACGCATGGTTTTCCCTTCGTGACCAAATGTTGGGCCAAAACTACTTGCTTTCTTCAGCATTTGGCACAGCATCATTCGCTCTTTCTTCTGTATTAAGTTATTTGCATACTTCTTTCTGATCCTGGGTAAACAGCCTGTTGACTCTACATTGCTCAATTCTTTGTTCATTACGCCTAAGCTTGACAATTTTTGCATTGAGTCGTTGTTTTAATTCCTCAATCACGACGCTCAGACCTTTGTGATTTACTCTATACTTGTTTTCTAGCTCAGAATATTTCTTCTTCTTTAAATTTTCATCATTTCTCTTTCTTTCAAGAATATTAATATGTCTACGCAGCTCATTTATGGTCTCGTTAATTCTTCTCTTCCACCAAGGTTCTTTCTTTTTTCTTCTAAGATTGCTACTAGCTGGTCCTAACTGTCTCCCTATAAAGATTGTCACTGCTTTTATCAAGTTATTTGTATCTGTTAATGAATTAGTCTCAATGTCACCAATAATTGCATTGACTTTTCCCGTCAATTCTGACAACCTTTTCCTATTTACATTTTTAAACCCTGGAAAGTATGAATCACTCTCGCCATTTGCTAAAATTTCGTGCTTTTCCCGAATCATTTCCCTTTCCTTCTGAGTTCTACCGCTTGTTTTTTCTACAACAAAGTTTTCAATTTCTTTTACTGCATTCACTACATCTGGTTTAATAGCGTTGGTTCCCTCAGGTTCAGTTTCCTCGAACCATTCATCATTTTTATCACAATCGTAAACTTTTCTTTTTATTATTTCCATCTGAACAGCTGACAACCACTCGTTCTTGCGTATTGGTCTTAACTGAAATAACCCTCTATCTTTCCAGATTCGATGCATTCGTCATCGATATCCTCTTTTGGGTTTACAATTTTCGTCAACTGTCTCGCTCATGAAATAGGACTCGATCACAATGTCATTCACCTTATTTGTCCACTTTCAATTTGCAGTCGCAGGATGAAGGCTAGGCCCGCGCTGATGCACCATGGGACACCTGACGGACGTGGCACCTTCACATAAAGTTCCGGTACCATTCACGCCGTAATTTTCAATCTCTTGGTTTATCATTTCACATTCATAAAGAAGGTGGTGGTGATAAGGTACCACAACAACCAGTATTTTTATCGAGACACCATCTCTAGGGAAGCCGCTAACCAAAGCTGAAGATCCAGCCCTGACTATAAGACACAGTTACACCCCGCCAGACGTATAGAATGTCCGGGGGGGATTTTCCAGGGAGCAATTATCCGGATCCCAGGCACAGCACCCACTTCAGCCGTCTTAATCAGGGTTACGATGCCACTGTTTTGTGGGACAGGGCTGGGAAGTCCAAAGGCTAAGGGTCCTCATCCTTACAGAAAAGACCTCGTGAAACCATGATGAACACGAACAACAAAAATACAACAAACGGCGTTAGTGGCACCATTCCTCCTGTACAAGATGGTTCCTTGCCCTGCACGCAGCTTGTGGGTGACCAGGCAAGGACGGGTTGTCATCTTGTGAGTGGCACGATGAGAGGATTTTCCAGAAAAGAAAATGTTAGGATCATGTAATGTTACTTTCTCAGTGAACCCTATAGTAGAGGATACCGGAGTAAAATGGCTGACCAGGCAAAGAACATGGCAAGGAGGTGGTTACGAATGAGGCACAGACAAGAAAAGAACATGGCAAGGAGGTGGTTACGAATAAGGCACAGACAAGAAAAGAACTCGGTGAAATGGAGCTGAAGGACAGAACAGAAGAGGTAGGTATCGAGAATGAGGTTACAACTGGGAACCGAAATTAGTCAGCCTGAGACTGAGGAGGAACAAAAGATTATGAAAGAGATAACAGAGAGACGTTAACAGAATGGAGGAAGGCCCAAAACTAACATCCTTGAGCCCATCGAAGACTTTTCTAGGAAAGGGGGTGTTTTTAGTGGGTATTCGTAGTTTAACTTTTTACAGGTGAGTGATCTACTGTTAAATTTCCCAGGACCATCAATATACCAGTACTGCTACTATTACAGCTCTGTTCATGGAACTTCTATCTTTTAAACCCCATTTCAATCAGCATTCAATGAGTTCCAAAGGGTCATAAATATAAATATTGTCAGATTAAGAAGTGATATACAAAATCTTCTGAATGTCGCGTTAACGTCATTCCACAAAAGAATCACTCCAGTTTTGCAATAGTTTAAAAACATACCTTTCCCCCAGTGACAGAAAAGTTTGCAAATATACAATATTTTGAGTTTTTGTGACCAGTGTACGTTTTCAGGCACTGAAAGGCAATCGAGACGTAAAAGAGTCAAAGATGTATTGCATAAAAAATAAACATGGTCAGGAAAAATCGTTCACTTAAAAAGAAAACTTACCTTTATTCCCCACCACTGGATTTAATAAGGCTAGCCCTGTTTCTATGGTAAACCCTGCTCATTAGCTCAAATTGCCCCTTCATTAATCTATTCCTCACATAACCACAAAACCAAAAATTTCACACGGACCAATACCTTATTACCTCAGTTTGTATGATCACTGCTACTACACCATTTGGTGGTCCTAAGGTGCTATGAAGTCTTGCAACACTTTTGCTTGTATTAACGGCTGCGGTATGAAACCCTCTGTACTCCGTAAAGATACTTTACACGGGATGTTTTGCTGCCATTTAAGGTATTACAATTCCAGGAACAAATATACTGGAAAAAATTCAACATTTATGTTCAATGCCTGGGAAAACCCTACCAGGTCTAACACGCTTTTCGACATGGTTCACAACAAGGTGACAGGGGTGGCGGCTAGTTTTTTATTTTTAAATAGTACACTATGGCAATATATAAATATTAAATTGTTAATCAGCTCACGTGCTTAGATTTCGAGTCCACTTGTAAGCGAGCTCAACGGGAAATAACCTTTTGTTTTCTTTCATAATTTTCATGTTTCACTGCTCTACAGTTACCACTAGAACATTGCTAAAACCTTTTGTATTATCTTCTTCAAAAAAAGGAAAATCGTTTGTGAAAAAACTTAATTTCCGTTCATTGCTTCAAGGACCTGATTTTCTAATATCTATAAATCAGAAGGAAGGCAAAAACGATAATTTCTTCTCTTATTTTTGGGTGTCTTTTGACCTGTTTGAGGAGCTTATGAGTTTGACTGCATCTCACAATATCATTTATAGTCTAAATACCTGTCTACTTTGGAGATCCTTGTCAAAATAATTCCTTGTAAAATCAATTTAATTAATTGTTGAATTAGTTATTGTTGTATGGATTCTGCTTATTGAATTCTGCTACACGAGGCTGGTATATCAAAGAAGCCTTCACAATTTCTTCAGGTCAGAGCTGGGGCAATTTTAACGATACACAAATGATCACCTGGCACCTAATCTCCACCATAACCATACATTTCATGAAAATGTTGTTGTGAGTTTTACACTGGCAAAGGTAAATGTACAAGTCAATAAACAAACATTTTTTCGGTAGTAACAAAGTTTGTGCTCTTTATGACGATGGTTTCCATAATTAGTTAAAAGGTTACTCTACATCGGACCAGTTAACTGTAATTAAATACTTTTAAAATATAAGCAAAAAGTAAAGAAAAAGAAGACCAAGGCAATTCAAAAGGCATAACCTGCAGCAGGGTAAAAATTTTCGATAGCTATAAAAAGCCTATAGCTATCGCTTCCTATCTTGGGTCCGATACTCAAAAACTGTGAAATATGTTTGCAGCTAACTGGGTTCGAACGAATGCCTATGACTATTATAGCCCCATGCCTTACCAACTGAGGTATCAGCGCCCATTTTAACCAGATCATTTTTACAAGCATATCTTTCACTTGAGTGAGCAATTCTTACCCCGGGTTCCTTTCGTGGGGCATCACACCCCAATCATGTTCATAGAGCTGAGCCTAAAAAATCAGTTTCTTTGGCTCAGTTGATACAGTATGTGACCGTGATAGCCATAGGAACTTAAAATGTGTAATGACGACTGATAACCTTTAAACAAATAAATAACAAATGTGTCAATTTTCAAGAAAAAATATCATTTAAAATCCTTATGCTCACCTTTCCTTTACTGTAGTCCCAAAGTTTCAGAGTACTTGTGAAAGAAAGAAATGAAAAAGGTTTCTTTACATGGTTTTATTACATCAAATTGACAAATTTACCTATGAAATCTGTACGTTGTCATGCCCTTCACGGCTACAAATATCACCGGCTTGTTGGGCTGTTAGCACTGTTAACGGACATCTTAGCGACCTAAGCTCAGGCAGCAAGTTTAACCATAGTGGCTTTTGTCTGCAGATCACAATTTTATGGTTCATACCTCTGCCTAGTCCAATTTGCAACGACAAGACCAAAATACTAAATTACAACTTTAAAAAATATCCATGTCGTCAAAAGGCTGTCGTCTTTCGATACAATAAAGTATAATTGCTCGATTGCTTGGTTTACAAGCTTCAATTATATTACAAACTTGCAAAAAAGCTGTTCCTTTATGAAACAAACAAATGTTTTTTGTGTTCCTGCCCCTATTCCTGCATTGATTTCTGACCCGGGTAGCCGCGGCTTTTCAAGATTGCATAATCATATTTAACAAGTGGTGCAAATGAAAATAATTTTAATGTGATCATGTAAACAATGTCGACAGAACCAGATCCTTACTTGTCAAGTGTTCCAGCCAATATGTACTTCCCATTCGGAGAAAATTTTACAAACGAAACTGGCGGATTTTCGTCATCTTGTGGGCAAAATGAAAAAGGAAACTAATTACTAAAGAAATATTAGTTCTTTTTAACCCAATTCTAAACAAAACTTCTGTCTTCATGAAAAGGCAACCTGCGTATGTTTACAAAGTAAATTGTTAACTTTCTTCTAAAACTCAAGGGCCAGTGCGCTACTAAAAAAATACTTAAAAATTATATCAACAAACAAGTCCTTCACCGAGCAAGGTCAACGAGACTCACAACAACAACAAAAACACATATGGCAGTAGAAACAGCAGCAGTGGTAGTAGTTGTAGTTGTAGTAGCAATAGTAGTAGTAGTGGTAGTAGTAGTAGTAGTAGTAGTAGTAGTAGTGGTAGTAGTAGTAGTAGTAGTAGTAATAGCAGTAGGGGTAGTAGTAGGGGTAGTAGTAGTAGTAGTAGTAGTAAAAGTAATAGTAGTTGTAGTAGTAGTAGCAGTAGTAGTTGTTGTAGTAGTAGTAGCTGTAGTAGTAGCAGTAGTAGTAGTAGTAGTAGCAGTAGTAGTAGTAGTAATAGTAGTAGGGGTAGTAGTAGTAGTAGTAGTAGTAGTAGTAGTATTAGTAGCAGTAGAAGTAGTAGTAGTCGTAGAATTATTGACTGATTCATTAGCAATATGAGAAGTTTACAGTAGTCAGATCATAAT
>RDPX01000464.1:459539-472514 GCA_003991215.1 Morbakka virulenta | reverse complement strand
GAGAATTTTCTTTCTAAAACGATAGGCATTTAAGGTACATAATCTTGTAACAGAAAAATCACTTTCAGAAAGTGATAATATTCTTTTAATAGCAATTGTTTTATACAGACACACGAATATTGAGGCCTTTTTGAGTCATCAGTCTTTTTAAATTTTAAATTTTTAAATTGCTTAAAGAAATAAGGAAAAAGAACCTTATCAGAATAATTTATTATTATTATTATTTGTTAGTAGAAGTAGTAGTTGTTGTAGTAGTGGTAGTAGTAGTAGAAGAAGTAGTAGTAGTAGTAGTAGTAGTAGTAGTAGTAGTAGTAGTAGTAGTAGTAGTAGTAGTAGTAGTAGTAGTAGTAGTAGTAGTAGTAGTAGTAGTAGTAGTAGTAGTAGTAGTAGTAGTAGTAGTAGTAGTCTGAAGCCTCCGTATATAATAAGAAGACAAACAAAAACCTTTACACAACTTTACAAAAAGTAGCTCCAGATACACAATTTTTACTATAGCCGATTCAACCAGTTGTTCAACAACACCATTAAGAATCAGAACTGTTAAAAATTTTAACAATATAAACTCAATAAATCTTGCTGACAAAATATCATTCTATAGTATGAAGAAAATTATAAAAGTACTAATCAACCCGGCTTACAAACACGGTTTTCTTTAGTAACAACAGAATCCCATCTCCAGATGCTTATTTTCTTTTCAACATAAAAATTCTTTGAAATATGTGGTTTTGATCAGCATTTTGTGCATAATTAAATGTAAATCTGGCAAGATCAATTTCCTCCACAATGACAGTTTTCAAACCCACAAAACAATTTCAGTTGTTTCATTACTGATAAATTATATGTCAACAACTTATCTGCATTTAAAAAAGTCACTGACGTCTCACATTTTGGCTCCAAATTGTGTTTAAAAAGTTAACACATCGTTTTCTAAAATATTTCACATTGGCCAGGGTTACTTCGTCACTTGATTTATTCCTAATGAAAGCTTACACAGCATGCCAATATAAATGAGTATATTTACAAGTCGTTATCAATACGGATTCTGTATGACAAAGCTAAAATTTAAAAACAATTACATTTCCAAAATATACTATCTATATATACTATCTATAAATATACTATAAAGGAAATTCACCATAAGACCTATTGTATAAATGTAAGTTTCAACAATAAATAAATATATAAATCGATCTATCGACCCATATATCTTTCCATCTTTCCGTCTACCTACCTACCTACCTACCTATCTATCTATCTATCTATCTATCTATCTATCTATCTATCTATCTACAGTATATGGTTCCTTGTCCAATTGAGGCTCTGGGTGCCATGGTTCTTCAACTAGTTCTGCCCTCTGTTTTCCGTGCAAGTTCATCATACTGTTTCCCTGTTCTGATTTCACATCTCTTCACAACGTATGACTGTGTCTTTCTCGCTTTCTACTTCCTTCTATTTATCCTTCGAGTATGTGTCTTCGTGGTCCACCTGATCTCATTATGAGGCACGTGTATTAAAATTACCTGAATTAGATTTTTGCAACCAATTTTCTCTTTTCGTTTACTAGTTCCACGATTTCTTCATTTCTGATCTTGTCTAAATATTTAACTTTCAATTTCTTTAGTCAGTGTCTAAGTTTCAAGAGCATAACGTAGTGTGGACAGGACATAACATCTCATGAGTTGTCTTTTTTCCTGTTGTTTTTACTTTTCAATAGCAAAAACATCTTTCATCTTTATAAACGAACTTCTTGCAAGCTCTTTTCCTGGTCTTCTTTTTGTACCACACTCTTCGTCATCAGTTATCATTTGTCATTCATCATTTGAAATATTCTCGGAATGACTATCTTTTGTTTTAAAGGAAGCCATATAATCCCAATAGAATGACTGTGACAACCTTTGATGTTGCCCTCTCTGTCTGTTTTCTTTAAGGACTTAATGACCTCAAAATGATAAACCTTGTCAAATAGTTTTTCAAAATCAAAAAAGCCAGATGCAAACCTTTTCCTCTGCATCTAAATATCTCACTATAATTGTTTTAAGATTGAAGATTCCCTCTCTGGTTCCTATCCCTGGTTTAAATCCAGTGAATTCGGTTATATAAATATTTCAACAGTACCTTTATTGCACAGGCCTAGTCACATTGAAGGGAAGCCCGTTGGATGAGGTTGAAAAAAAGATGAAAGAACACCTAGGATCGGGGCCTCGGGGCAGACAATGCACCTGGAAACGAGATAATGACTCGGGACCGCGGGATCTGGAGGACTATTGTTGGCGATATGTGCCACAGGAGAGGTAATAGGCATAAGTAGGCCAGTAAGATCCATTTGTCTTGTTGGAGTAAGTTTGACAAAATTCCTCCTGCTAAGAATCCGATATTTATTTCTTTAAGTGGTAAGTTCTTTCCTTTTGAAATCAACCAGGCCTAAATCCTTGTACTTGTCAACAACCTCGGCTTTATCAATATCAATAATTGGAAAGAAAGATGATGAACTCTGACGAGTGAATGATATCATTGAAACGTCGATTTAATAGGCCCTCAAGAATGGCTCAAATTGCTATGCAACTGGCCTGAAAAATTCTTTGGGAGTTTTGGATAAAATTTAACAAGCTTAGCAATAATTTGCCAAATCTCAAGCTGACGATTAGCGAAAATATCCAATTCAACGACTGGCTCAAAAATATAAAAGAAACTGTTTAGAACCAGTTCTACTAATGTAATAATCCCTTCCTGCTGGGGTGTCATGCAAAACTTAAAAGCACCCTTTAATATTTATTTAATTTTCCAATCAATTTTCCTATATCATAGTATAGTATAAATACGAATTTTATCCTCATCCATCCCAAAGTTAGCTGTAATTTTACTGTTTGAAAGCATTCTTTTGAAAAATAGAGCAATAATATTCCAAGCAGTGTAAAAAGCTCATAATAACTTATTTCCAATATAAACTCCGCCTTTATTTTTTGACTAACCTACAGACTGATACCAAAACTAAAATAAAACTTGGAGAAGCTGTGATTTACTTCTTTACTGGCTTGGGGCACACTCCGTGGTTTACCCTTTCGTTTTTACTTTCTGACACTCGTGACTTTTTAAATATTTGATTATCATATCTAATAACTCCAGACTTGAGGCCAAAACATAAAATGCTTCAATTTGCTTATTCAATTTAACCCAATCCTTTTGTTTAGGATTTGTTTTCCAGTTCTTCTGGAAAAAATGTCCTGTTCGTTATAAACTTTTGTACCTAGGTGAAATGTTCAAATTTTACCTTTTAGACAGGGTAAACGATGCCAAAGGCATGCAAAATAAAGAAACAGTGAAGTAAAGCCAAAAGGCTAACATGAAAACTATCCAAAATAAGTAAAGATTTTTGCAATCAGAGAGGAGTACAATACCTTAACACAGCTAAAGGAATTGAAATGTAGAATTTAAAAATTTAAAGAACACCAGAAAATAAGTTGTTATTAAAGTGTGGGACCATAGCCTCACAAAATTCCCTGAGTTTGCCATGGTTCTTTGGAGGCCCAACTTTTGTCTGGATTGCAGGTAACCTGATCTCGGTTATGTGACCTCTACATGGCATTAAAAATTTAAGGCAATAAAAATTTATAGCGCAGTGGTCTCATTTTTTAACTTTTTTTTGCACTTAAAAAGCAAAAAAATCTGCAAAATATAGCCTGCGGCTTTTAAAATCGAGTGTTATATATTGTTATGCTGGGGAGCATATCAGAAGGCGTAAATCTGAGCTATGAAATCCAATTAAAAAATACTCACCTATCAAGGTCTTCAGACATTGCCCCGACGCCGTGTCCCAAATGCGACTAAAAAAATTATTGAATCTTCGTTGTAAAACTAACATAAATATGAATGATATCAATCTAACTCGGTTAACACAACAGTCGGCTCATAATAAAAATGCGATAAAAACAATGAGTGGTTTATATAGACACATGTGCAGTCTGTAGCCATAATNAATCTGCAAAATATAGCCTGCGGCTTTTAAAATCGAGTGTTATATATTGTTATGCTGGGGAGCATATCAGAAGGCGTAAATCTGAGCTATGAAATCCAATTAAAAAATACTCACCTATCAAGGTCTTCAGACATTGCCCCGACGCCGTGTCCCAAATGCGACTAAAAAAATTATTGAATCTTCGTTGTAAAACTAACATAAATATGAATGATATCAATCTAACTCGGTTAACACAACAGTCGGCTCATAATAAAAATGCGATAAAAACAATGAGTGGTTTATATAGACACATGTGCAGTCTGTAGCCATAATTTAAGAAAGAAAGAGAGAAAGAGAGAGAGAGAGAGAGAGAATTTACTTTCCTCTCATATTTACATGTAAAGTTGCTTCTGGAATTGGCTTTTTCGGAGGAAGTATCTTGCTAACTTCAAAATCGTCCTGATTTTGGCAATACCAAATATATTAAGCGCTACTTTGTCGACATCAATGTGTCTTTCTTTGTTTATACTACTTAAAAAACAGTAATAAAAATATCATTAGTTTCTTATAAAGGTATACTTAATCCACCGTTAAAAACATTTTTGTTCACCAAAAGTATTTTTCTACATAACGGCTTCGCCTAAACCTTATACCCATGATTGTTTAAATATCTGGAACTGCATGAGGGTAGCACGCACCAATGGTGCAAACACATATCCTATTTGCAACACTCCTTGCAAGTGGCCAAAGGTTTTAGCCAGTATAGCAATGTCAAATTTTGTTCTGAAGTTAAATTATATCACATCATCTACTAACCATAAGCCATCATAACTGCTTGACACAATCAGGGCTCCATCTCGGTTGAAGTCGACCTATAGAAATTTCATAAACTAATAGAAATTAGTTTTATGTTACAATTCAAACATGTTATTAACACATACCGTAACTATTAAAACTAACTGCGAAGGTTAAGTAGTGAATCTAGCTTCAGCCTGGAACTCTTGGTTACATGGTTACATCTATGTTCATTATGCAGGACAATTGGGTGACCATCTGATAAAGAATTGTGTCAAAAAACTCAAAAGATGCACCACAAAGGAAGTTAACTTTGTTATATGTTACCCTATGGTCAAACTTTCTCTTCTCACCAAAACAAATGGTAAAATCCCCAAATTGACAAAATCATTAGTAGTGAATAAATATCTTTTTCCTGGCTGCAATGCGTTCTGTATTGGCAAATCGATCGAGCGTTATATGAACGTACAAGAGAACATTATACACACAACGAATCTGCAATTAAAACGCATATTTTACAATGCACGAATTTCCAGCACTTGCTATCATTACATCGTATGTTTATGAACGATGCTAACGACATAATAACAAAGAAATCAATGTTAATTTAATTTGCCCAAACACTCGAATAATTCACTAATCCACAAAGTGGAACATTCTCCAATTCAGGGAGGCTCTACATATAAAATCCCCTTTGTTAAACAATGGTGTCAAAGCGTTGAGGAATCTTCGGCTGTTTCAAATTGTTTTCAGAAGCTGCATCAAATGATGTTGCTTTCAGTACGATTGTGTAACTTCATGTTAAAAGACAGTAATATATGAAATCAAGGTTAGATAATAAAAGCTCATCGGAAAGTAAATTTTTAAGATTAGGGTCTTGGATTCTGTTTAAACGTTAATATTAAAGATGTCACAGTTCTTAAAGCCCTCACACTGTCGACGCGAAGCATATATTGCCCACTGTAAATCAGTCAATAAATGAATGACATTAAGAATAGTTATCTTCCAGCTACTTCGCTGACATCATTGCATTCGTTAAGACTGGTTGCATGGCGTAAAACATGTATGGTCCAAGCGCCCATTGGTTGCAGTTTGCTGGTGGTGTTTGGTGAAAGGATAGGAGTCGTTATATGTAGTAAATTTAAAGTGTGAGCCATGCAATCCTCAAAAAGTATCTTTTAATCTTGCTTCAAATGACATTGAGTTAACAGTTTAGACTTCATCCACGTCTTGCTGCATGTTACACAAAATAGACTTACTGTTACAGCTTTAAAACAGCAGGAGATTTTGAATCTCCCAGTGATAAAAGGTCGAAACTTGTGTTCACTTGCAGAGGCAACTATCAGAACTGCAATGCATTCTTTGGCTAGCTGGCCACCGTCACATGTATTACCTTTAACAACAAACTAAACTTCGAAGAAAGACTTTTTGATGAGAGGTAGAACTGCAAATTTTGCCATATCTAAGTATATATATATATATATATATATATATATATATATATATATATATATATATATATATATATATATATATATATATATATATATATATATATAGTTTAATCTGCAGACATGTGTTTCGCTGTTTACCAGCTAATCCGTGCAGCTTGGAACATCTGAATGTGATTATTCCATACAAAGATCCCCATCAACTGGTATTAAGACAGGTTTTTATTTATATGTGTATTTACAGTATATAATAGGATATGTTATTACTGTTATAAATAATGATAAAATTAAGAAAAAATATTTTCACATCATACCGCTGAAACTGGATCTGAATGTGCTGGTAATGTTTTTAAACTTTTGCCTGTTTTAACATCCCAGATGCGAACACTTTCATCAAACTGAGTACAAAATACAATGGGAAACGATATTAATACAAGGAAGAAAATACCATTAAATTTAAAAACATAACTATTAGGAAAGAAAAAAAAGCTACTGTTCTGAAACAGATCTGAAAATAAAAAGCCCACATACTATTCGTTTTAAAATAGATCCCGTATGATACCTGTTTGCTATGTGTGCCAGAATTCTCCTCCTACATAATTTGATCTACCTTAAGCAAACTTACCACAAGCAATTTTCGAGTGGAAAAGAAGTAATGCAGTGGCTGGATATCCTTTGCTTCGTACGTAGTTTTAAACAGATCTATCACTGGTGGACCGATGTTCTGTGTTCATTCAAGTGTAGTGCGAAAAGAACGCAGTCTTTGGCCTCCTTTACATCTACCACTACATTAATCAACAAACTCGTACAAAGCTCATTGGAAGGAGGAGGTTTTGGTATCCTAGTAATTTACACATACACTTTTACCTCTAAATACCCCTACACTCTTACAAAATGTTAATCCACCAGACGTTACCTTATAATAAGGCGTTATTAGGAAAATGGGAAAAAAGACGAAGAAAAAAAAAGAAGAATAAAAAAATAAGCGAGGAGGAAAATGAAGAGAAAAATAGAAAAAATATTGAAAGGAAAGACCCTGGCGCAGTTCGGAGAGGGGAAGAGAGTAATTATATGAAAAATATGAAAACAAGGCACAAAAAATAAAAGTAGTACAGTGAATATCAAAAAAATATATATTTTCATTCTTATTCACAAAAGAATTTAGCCTCACAATATTAAAACCGTTTACGTCCGGAACTTATATAACCCAGACATCTTTGATGTGTTTGTTTTAAAGAGTATTTCAGTCATTCTTTAATTAAGCTCAGGAGCTGCAAATACTGGGAAAAGGCTGGTTCTGTAACAGGTTTCTCACAAATTATGGTTGGGATTTATGCTTCTGATCTCTTACAATCAATTCCCAAATATCAGTCATATCTTTTGCATACCAGGCCAAAGACTGTCTAGGGTGAGCTATAGTTACAGGGTGATCCTGACTCCACCTTTTGTAAACTAACATAATGTAAAGATAATGCCTGTACTTACTGAGCCTGAAACAACCAAATTTGACTGGGGGTTGAAATTGCAGCAGAATACATAGTTACTATGACCTTTTAAAGTCTTCAAACACCGTCCCTGCAAAAAGAAATACAAGCATTTCGTTATTCCAGTATTCAATTGATTTTCTGGCTAACTAATTCTCATTAGTTCATGGTACATGATCAAATCACATAGAACTTGAAGCACCCAGTTACTCAAGTAGGACGGTTTCAACACAGTAAACCTAGTCTTCAAACACCGTCCCTGCAAAAAGAAATACAAGCATTTCGTTATTCCAGTATTCAATTGATTTTCTGGCTAACTAATTCTCATTAGTTCATGGTACATGATCAAATCACATAGTACTTGAAGCACCCAGTTACTCAAGTAGGAGGAATGGCAAGGTGTATGAGATATTTTGCAAAGTTTGTGGCATGAGATGTCTATACCTGTCTTTAGCTCCATTTTGCCTAAAGAAAGACCTTTCACAAGATAATGAGCTGGAAAATCAATTTTTGATTAACCAAATTACATATCTTTCAAATTCATAGGAGACTTTCTATCCCTGCACCAAACAAAAATTGTCACACTTGCCATTTCCTGTTTTATGGCCTTATTTCCAGAGACGGAAAGTTTGAATAAAGTTATGGTTTTGGCAAAAAGGATTTAACAACCAATTTTACGATCTTCTGGGGAAATATAACACACATAAACGAGTCAAATGCTTTGAAAGACAAATTGTGAAAATCATCTTATCTTACTTTTGATCCAAAGGACATTAAAATGTTTATAAAAAGACTGCATTAAACAAAAAAAACCCTTGTAGTTAAAACATCAATAGTCTTCTCAGAGGTTTGCTGCATACTAGGGACCATTGTTTGAGTGAAACTGTCATACAAATTAAAACTAGAAATAGATGTCTAAAACTATTTTCTGTAAGCAGACCATAATTAATCCATTTAATTAAGCCCTATGATGATGATGATGGGGGGGGGGGGTTAAATGGAGCAATACAGACACTGTCTAACACAACTTTCACTCATAATGGAGGAGTGGTGATTATGTGACACTACCATCAGTGTTTTTATAGAAACCATCTCCACAAGAATTGCCAACTGAGAGTCAAACCTGCCAGATGCCAATCTGGTTTTCAAGGTCCCCAAGGTTTTTGAAAAATGTAAGAATTTAAGGCATTGACTGGTCACTTCTATTACATCAATTTCTGTAGGATACCCACAATAAGCACCTGAGTTTCAACACAGTAAACCTAATTAGGGTACTACTAGATATCAAGATTTAAGTGTATGTCTTAATTAAAATAAATAAGATCCAATTAAATAAACAAATTTTTAAAATAATAAAAAAATACATCGCTGGTAGTCTTTTCTCATGACTGACTTATAGGGTAGCAAACAGAATCATGAAATAATGAAAACAAACAAAGTACACACCGATGATAGCTCCCATATCTTTAGTGTTTTATCATCAGAAGCTGATACAAGTAGCTTAGAATCTGATGACCAAGCAACATCTGAAATGCCCTTTATGGAAAAAAAATAAGGAAGAGTTACTCTGCTAGACAAGTAAATGGTAACAAGATAAATTAAAAGTACAACTAACCACTCTTTCATAAAATAAGGTTAAAGCTTCTTTTCAGAAAAAACTTCCTTAAAAAAACAGCATAACAATGTACTATATTCTAACTAAAACAACTGTTTACACAGTTATACATGGTATGTGCTAAACTGCTCAGGCAAGACCATGGCATAAATTCTGGACTAAATTTAACTTTGGAATTACATACACTAAATCATCTTTTTAGCCATCCAAGGAAATAAAAAAAACGAGAATAACAAAAAAGTAGCACTGATTAAATGGGGAGATGTTGGGATTCTATTAAGGTATAAAACTATAAGTCACCAATCTGAAGCTGAATCACTCATTTTGTCTTTGCAAAATATACTCTTTGTGATACTAACTTAAAAAAACTAACTATTAATGAAGTTGAGATGAGTCAAGAAGAATGTTTGTTGGTGGCTTGAGGGAAAAGGTGGTTACATAAACCTAGTACTAGTAGAGTGAATTTATGGAACAAAACAATTATGTACACCATGGTGTAATTTAAATGCAAACACAGACTCTAGGTGTGGAGTTTATGTGATATTCCTTAAGATGGTACGTTGACATATGTATAACTCTATGACTTGTTCAATAAGGTAGTGCCATGTGATAATTCAAGATAATCTACTGTTCTATGAATGAAACAAAAGTGATAATGTAATATAGTTTACATGAAAATCTTTAACACATGTGCACAAACATGTACATTACCAAAATGGAAAAGGCATTTCAGTACTTAAGGTCTTGCCAAATGTAGCTGTGGAAGTCGATGTACTATCATTTACATAAGGCCACAAAATGCAATGGCTGGTTGGACCCTTATAAAAAATTTCATGTCAAATATGTATTAAACTAGTCATTCAAAAAGAAGTGTTACCCTGTTACTCTGAATGAATTACAGCAACAGATAACAGGAAGGAATCACCAAATACCTCTAATTATTTTTTCAAAAAAAATGATTAAAAATGTTTAACAGGATACAATGCCTCAACAAACTACTGTACAAAAGTGTCTGAAAGTATAAAAATATTATTAATAAAAAGTCATAAAAACCCACAACAAATGCAAATACAAAGCTTGATTTAACAAGTGACTTGATAAAAAAAATGCTCAGAGGTAATGTTATGATGAAGCCATCTGTTAACAAAGCAAACCTTTTCACTTTAACCCAAAAATCAGGGAAAGAATCAGATTTCCAGTTCTCAATGGGGTTTGAGTTAAAAATTTTCACACCCATAAAAAAAGGAAGTACTAGGAAACCTTTTTTCCTAGTTCTAGCTGAGTATTCATTATAAATGTTAAAATGCTTCTATCTTAGACCATCTAAACACTTACGAACAAATATGCAAGCACATTGTTGTGCAAGATTATTCAAATCATAAATCAATTATCAAATTACTATTGTAAAAAATACACTCTTTATGATCAACATTTATTGGTAACTACGCAATTCAGTAGCTTTATGATTGAGCTGACACCACTATTATGTACAAACAATTGTAATGGTCTTCAATGAATACATACATAATGAATTTTGGGTTTTTGCTCAGATGCATATTATTGTGCAGTAAACTTTATACATATACAATAAGGTGTATACAAAGCAAAATCATTCTATTACTTATTATGTCAGTCTCTGGTACTAATTAATTAAGCTTAATAAACAATATAACTTATCAATGCAAAAAAAAATCTCACTAATTTATGGCCAGATATGGTTTTTTCAAACTTTCCATCCAGTGCTCCCCAGATCTTGATCAGTTTGTCAGCAGCTGCAAAATATTAAGTATCATAAATCAAAATTAAAAATGGGCAGTTAACTTGGGCTTGAAGTACTAACAGTCTAAACAATGCTTATAATTCAAAGTGTGATGAGTCGCAATACCAAGTAAAAGTGCTAGCTTGAAAATTTTGTTCTGAAATAACATGGGGTTGATAAATCATGTTACATGTGTCAAATATACATCCTATTCGTTACATGTGTGCATCTAGAGTATTTATCAAAAACAACAAGGTAACTTGGTTTATACATCACCTTAATCCTATCATTGTATATATAACCACACAATGAGTACTATAAAAATATGTATAATAAACCTGTTTGCTAAATCCAATCAAGTAGCTTAGTGACTATGTCAGCAGCATTATTATTTATGAAAAATTGTAAGGGTCTCCAATTACTACACACATATAATACATATATTTCAAAACTGGTTTGTTTCAAAAGGTCTCTATTTATGGGGTTTCTGAACGAGTCTTTGGTGTTATTGAGCTTTTCCTTTCAAATCATAAAAGGGTCACGCTGGGAGAAATTACATCTGATGAATATTCCATTAATGCTGGCCTTCCTCAAAGTTCTAATGGTGGCCCAATTCTCTTTCTCCTTTACATTAATGGTCTTCCTGGTAACCTGCTTTAGTTCATAAACATCTATGCTGATAATTTATCAAATCAAATTATTATAATTAATTCTTAGTAATTACTGTCATTAATTCATTCAAATTACCTAATGTTTAAATAAATTAGTTGTATAATTATATTATACTATACAATTATATAAATGATTATATAAGTTAATTCACAAATATTAATGCAAACCCCTGTATTTTATGATGAACTCAACCAACTCAAAATAGTACTGGTCACTATGGGCCACCAAACAAACTAACTAAAAGTTTATCAGTAGTCACCATGGAAAATTCTGGGTGACTAAATGAATACATTGCAAACATAAATCACCCAAATTAAATAAAAACATAATACAATAATAATAATTGCATCCTGGGTATGATGATTAAGTACATTTGCTTATCCTGTAAAAAACATTTGTAAATAATAATTATAATAATAATAATAATAATAAAAAAATAAAGTAAATAAATAATAATAAATAAAGTAAATAATAATAATAAAGTATTTAGCATCTGAACTTCAGGACATGATATGCCTTAGGTGTATTGTTTACACCTGGCCAAAGAAAAAGCAGCCAGTATGAACTGTGACATTTAGCAAAAAAGACAATAATAATAATAATAATAAGAAGAACAAAATATTTTCCCTACTGAACAGAAAGGCTGTAAGAGAGGTTCTCATGGATGTAAAGATCAGCTCTTGATAAACAAAATGATCCTAGAAAATTCCCACTCTAAAAAGCGAAATTTAAGCTCTGCATGGATTGACTACAAGAAGGCATTCAACAGTGTTCCGCATTCTTAGATTTTAAAAACATTGGACATGTATAAAGTTTCCCCTACACTTATTAATTTTCTATGAACTAGTATGACCTTATGGGAAACTAATCTTACTCTTACCCATGCAAACGGTACATTATTTTCGAATTGTATAAGAATAAAATGTGGAATCTTTCAGGGTGATTCTCTTTCACCTCTTTTATTTTCCATGGCTCTTATTCCACTTTCTAAGCTCCTCAATGATACAGGCTATGGGTACAAGATCATGGAATGAAAGATTAATCATCTGTTTTACATGGATGACCTGAAACTGTACGCTAAGGATGATGGCAAACTCGAAGGACTCTTAAAAACGGTTAAAGCATTCAGTGATGATACAGGAATGGAGTTCGGTCTCGATAAGTGTGCGAAAGCCACCTTTAAGAGAGGGAAACTGGATAAGACTCAAAATATTGATTTAGATGAAGGTACTCTGATAAAAGAACTA
>RDPX01000464.1:353361-458754 GCA_003991215.1 Morbakka virulenta | reverse complement strand
GTCCTGATATTGTCATAAAAAACAAGAAAGACAACACCTGCTTGCTGATTGACATGAGTGTCCCTTCTGATAAGAATGTTTCTGCGAAGATTTTAGAGAAACTTTCTAAGTATAAAGATTGAGATAGGTAAAATGTGGCATCTGAGGACAAAGACAATACCAGTGATTGTTGGAGCATTAGGTCTTATTAAGAAAGGAACTGACACCTTCCTGAAGCAAATACCAGGTGAACCCTCATTGCAGGAAGTGCAAAAAATTGTTTGAATGGCACTGCCCATCTTCTTAGGAAAGCCCTCTCCATTTAATTGTTGCGAATTGATGTTCGTTGGTTTTGTCAGAGAATGATTTTTATTATGTTTTTATGTTTTGACTGGTTTGAATGATACCCTTCATGTGCACCTTAAAAGTTTTTGTTACCTAACTTCCCTCAACCTTGGTCACTGGTAGTGACTCGGTGTTGGATTTTAAAATAGCAATTCTAAAGAATTTTACAATATGATAATAAAATAATTTGGTTGTGGAGCTCTGAAGGAGCGTTGTCTAGCAGGTGTTCCATAGATGAGCACAGCATTGAACCAGTCATCATCCTGTTACTGTCACAATAGTGGGGGAAAAAATCAATTAGAGTAAACAATTGAATGGAATTGTTATGCATGCTATCTTAAACATGAAGCTATAAGAAGAGGATACAGGAAGTGAATGCAAAGTGTCTGGAATGACTATGGATTGTTTGGTCTAAGTGAACAAAAAAATCTGGTCAGGCATGCTTGATAAAAACAAATGGTTGGTTAAGTGAACTTAAATTGAAAGAAATTATATCAAATCAAAGATTCAGTCAGAAAATGAAAACTGGTCTGCTATCTCAGAAGGAAATATTAGTTCAGTTGATCAGAATGGCATTAGAAATATAGAAAAGAGCATCATAGATCACCCAGTGACCACTGACGAAAATGAGACCATCCTGGACCAACCAGTTGAGACAATGACTTAAAATGTTGAGAGTGCAATGTCAAAAAATTAAGGATTTTGGGTTGACATGATGATATAAGTGTTGTTAGACTAGTTGCTAAGGAGTTAAGCTCAGGAAGTAATGACAACCCTCTAAATTTAAGATCTGTAGATAGGGAAAAACTTTTTCAAAATACCATAAAAAATAAATAAAGGTGTTCCCTACTTAGATACTCTTGACCTCCTTAAATGGAACTTTACCTTTCAAGCTGCTGCACATAATCTCTGAAAAATGTCAGGAATTGAAAAGAACAAACAACATAAAGATAACAGTGATCCATGGTGGAATAAATGGCTAAATGTTCAATATAATCAGACGAGAAAAGACAAAAGAAAACTTGAAGCTCATAGTCTTGTTTTTGGCAAAAATGAAAATAGGAAGGAGAGACTAATTGCTGAGTACAACATTGAAAACAAAGGACTCACAATTGTCACCAAAGAATTAAAACAAAAGTGCAAAAATTAAAATATAAGAGAACAGGGTATATCAATACATCCAGAATAAAATGTTTGTTAATAAATAAAAGAGGTTGTTTGAGCAGTAAGATGGAAAGTAAAGGGGCAATAATACTAACCCAGATGCAGAAGAAACTAATAAATTGAAGTCAGTCACCTCAAAACTTGTATTTGCTGACCTTGGAAAAGTGGACTAAATAAACTTCTTGGTTATTCAGAGAGTGACAAAGTGTCCTCCTGCAAATGAAAAAATTGTGTTAGCTGAAGGAGCAGATCCAGGTTATCTAATTACAGCAAGTGTATAGGAAGTGTTTTAATCTTTCCAAGTTGATTTCAGTCACAAGTTCAACTGAAAGCAAATCAATCATAGATTTCTTAAATACATCTCATGTTGCAAATGATTTCAGGCTTTGAGTTGATGTTGTTAGGATTTGTAAAGTGCTGGATTTAAATGAGATCAAGGTGCAATTGGTAATAAATGACCTATAGAAAAACTCGTGGAAGTAATTTGTATTGCCAAGCTGTAACTATAAACAATTTGTATGCATAGAGTATTTTAAATAATTGTGTTGATAAAAACACAGTGAAAAGTTTATGAATATGGTAAAAGTAAAAAAAGAAAAAAAGAAAATTCAAAATTCTGGCTGCGTTATTTAATATTTTAACACTATTGAAAATTTAACAGTTTATATATACTTTTAATTTTATATATCTTGATTTGGTTTAATCTGTAATTTGTCTATGTTTCTGGAGTTATTAATGCTGGTCGAGGTCCATACACTCTGTAGCTTGATTCCTTGTACGGTGCTAAATCACCTCCAACTTCACAGTTTCAAAAGCATTGAGCAATGACAACAACTGGGCACAGAACAAATATAAATTGAAAAATAATATGAGAATACAACAGACTCTCTTTAAGTACCATTTTAATCTCTCATTAGGTATAACTCGGTATAACTTAAAAAAATTATTTGAACAATGCACCTTCCCACTTATAATGGGTTGATAGAAACTATGGTAAAGAACAATTGTTTTTATCAATCAGTGTATTGTTCCAGTTGCAATTCAAAAAATCAAATCCCTGTGAAATGCAACTGAAAACAACAATTTAATAAGCTAATGTCAGTAAGTACAAAAAAAAAGAGTCAATGAAAATCACTGTAAACACCATTTATAACACAGAGAAGAGAAGAAATACTAAAAAATGCAGTAACATCGCAAAACATTTATATACTCAATAATGACAAAGGCTTTGTTGCTTGTGCACTGAGGCATAAGGGTCTGGAGTTGAAAAATTCCAAATCCTTCTGAACATTCAAAATTTTGAACCACAGGATGAGTTCAGAAAAAAAAGTTTTAATGTACGCTATAAAGTTTGTAAGAAGTTTGGGTAACATGTTAATTGCACAAAAATTGCATATATCAATTACCATACAAATGTCATTTTCTTCCCCCAAAATTAATGAGACACCTGTTTACAAAAGCATCAATATCTAGTGACTTACAAGAACTTGCCAGCCATTCTCCATTAGGACTGAATTTCACAGATGAAATAGCTTTTGTATGTCCAGTCAATGTATACCTTAAAATGTAATTTGGTTTCTGAAAAAAAACAAAGCAATATTTCTGAAGGCCTGCAGTTATTACAAAATATAAACGGAGAAATGTCCCATCGTCCCATTAGGTTATTGTGAAAGCAAAAGTTTTGGCTTCAAAATATTTTATTACCCAATTAATATAAGGTAAAAATTAAAAAATAAAGCAACTGTAAATTGGCTATCTGCAAATGCCTACCATGCATCAGAAGGGAATTTAGCTCACTAATTCTTGTCAAACAGAAATCTTCTTTCCAATTCATGATCTTGAAATTTCAGGATGTTGTCGAAAATACTTTATTTCTCTTGTAGTTGGAGGTGAGCTTGTATTGACATCTTATTGACTGTCATTATCAACGTTTTATCTTTACTTATCTCATAATCAATTTCCTTACTTTTTCTGTCTACCATGTTAATGATAGTTTGCACATTTTCTTCAGAGTTTCATAAGATAGTGGTGTTATCAGTGTATCTTATGGACTTAATATTCTTCCCTGCTACATCAAATCCTTTCATATATTGTTTATTTCCTGTTATCTCTAAAATATATAAGTTGTATAAAATGGGTGACATGACACATCCTTGCCATACTCCTATTCAAACAGGCACAAATTCACTGCAAATGTTGCTGAATCTAACCACCTATTCTTGACTTCAGTAGCGGTTTACTATTTTGTCTTTTCCATCAATGCTTACACTCCTCAAAGGCTTTTGAGCATATTCTATCAAAATTTTTCCTATAGTCAATTAAACACAGTTACACAGTGTGCTGCATTTAAACTGGCCATTCTAAAAGATTTCTTACACATGAAACTGTCTCATCTCTTTTCCATTACATAATCCTAAGTGCTTATTCCCAAGCTCACCACTTTGTGAGCCAAAAGGGTTTCAGGGGTTATCAATCTTAATTTCTCTTATGGTGGTTATGATTCATATTGTATTCAAAACCATACACAGGGAAAATGTCACCATATCTCATTCATTATTCCGTCACATTTTCAAAACTATTTTAATAGTCTCTTTAAGGTTATGTTATGATAATAAACAAGAAGCAAATATTTTATTTGCATCTTGTTTACCTACCTTACAATCTTTTACATTTGTTGCAGACGCCGAAATTGACGAGACATTCGAAGTTGTACTTGATGTTGTTGTTTTGTTGATCACAGATGTTGTTGCAGACGCAGTGCTTGGGGGACAAGCATCTTCTTCTTTTTTTATTTTTTCATTGGGTGACATTTTATCAGCCACCATTTATTCCTTCGTAACCCAGTGGTCTAAGTTAAATTATTTGAATCCGTATATCGCTATTCCTTTACCATAAACACACCAGTACTCATACCACAAATTCGAATGTTCACATGTTTGCATCCGCCATTGGCTCCACTTTTGCCGCGTGGTTCAAATGGAGGTCAAAATGATCCAGTTTGTATTAAATCACAAACGAGGTCAAATGCGTCATCAGATCAGCATGTCAGGCAAGAAGCCCAATTGAATTAAATTTATGAAATTTATTTCGAGCATATATATTTTGTTCCACAATCTTGATCAGTTGTGGAAGTGACGATTCCACAAGGCGGGAAATCTGTTCTGCCTTTTGTAGTCTTCATTCTCACATTTATGATATTACCATAACTGTGAGAAGTGCAGAATCACAGTGCGTGAAGCACAAGGAAAGATAGAGATTTCAAGCATAAACTCGTCATCAGAAAAACCAAAACAACTATGAAATAATATACAATAGTTATCATATTTATCACATTTATTTGTCTCTCTCAGTTGACGAAGATTGTGCTTACAATTATAGCTGTAGCTGTAGCTATATTGATTAATCGACATGACAGCCACCAATTTTTGCATTGTAAAGTAGTTTCCCTTTCAACCTTCTTCCAAGGCCAATCCTGGTGTTCCACAGCAAAAAGTAAAGGTGAAAAAGTATTCAATCATCAAGCTTCTCGATTTGTCCGGCAGGTACACGCTCGGTCAGTTGTTCTCATGAAAGATAGCATGAAAATAACTGAAAAGAATATGACTTCTGAGAAACTTTAGGATGCATTGACAAAATCATCTTATTTGAGTGATCAGATCATTCCTGAAAAAGAGTGACTGAACAACGTAAGGAGAATGCAAAAATTGGATGAGGTTAACCAAATGAAGTAAAACCACACCGGGCAACGTATTACGCAATCAAACAGGGGTATCCTGCGACTAAGAAAGATAAAAATGCTTCTCCCCCTATTTTTTATAGGATTGCAAGATTCACAATGACTGATTTAGTTGATTTTTGGAATGCAAAGCTGGAAAACAGGGCAGCTTACCAATTACCGAAGTCAGGTGTCTTCACTGCAACTAAAACCATTTATAGATTGTCGAATGTACACTTAGACCAAAACCGTAAACAATTGAATGACTATCTTAAGAGGTCAAGAAGTATTGTCGGTCTGACTGAAGATGCAGCAGCTATTAGGAGGTTTTTAGTTTGCGCCCCTCTCATTTCTGAACTGTGATAATAGAAATAAAGAGACTTCAGAAAATAAGCATCATTTTGAAGCACATTATCTTCAGGTCAGATTCCTTCAGGACAATGAGTCACTTTTAAGTAAAATTCTAGCCCGAGGTAACACTGCTCCTTTAAATTTATCCAACCATACTTCCCATTTGCAAATAGCGTTGCCTTAGTGCACTTTTTCCTGAATCTTTAAATACACACATTTTTATCATATTTTTTTGGGCTGAATAGAATGCTAAAGTTTATGACAGATCATGTAGTTTCATGTTTATACCTGATCTCGACGTATATTCGCATTTGTTATCTCATTCTTTACGTGAAAGGACCATAAGAAGACTTCATTTAATCTAAGTACTTTTTTCTTTTTTAGTTACACATCACCTTCTTTGCCTCGTTTGTCTAAAGACTGATCCACGAAATTATTTTGGTTTTCTGACGTTCTTTGATTGCTGAAATTTACCCACGTGTGAACACTGACTTTCGAACTTTTAAAAAAACTTGTAGTATCTCTCTTCATAATATGCCCAATGTACTTCCATCTACCTCTTTTTACTCCGCTACTCATGCTTTTCTTCCCACTTCTCTCTAATTTAACCTCGTTCCTTGTGTGCTCCTGCCAGCAAAACCTCAGAATTCGCTTGAGGCATTTGGTTTTAAGGTTGTCTTCTCTTGTGTTCATATTCCATGTATTCCAGCCAGATATCTGGACAGTTTTTACTAGAATGCTGAACAGTCTCTACGAGGTGTAGTAGCTGATACTTCAAGATATTCCACAGACGTGTGGCCGCAGCTCGTACTTTGGCTACACTGGTTTCCAGATCTCTAGTGCCATCTTCAATATTATAGACGAAACCTCCTAGCTATTGAAACCTATCATTTTATTCTAATGAAATGCTGTCCAAGGTGATGCTGTCTTGGTTTTTGACATTCAGAACCAACAATTTGCATGTCCTGGACTTCGCCTTCAGACCTGAGTGCTCCCCATTCTCCGCCAGCCTTTTAGTCTTCTGCTGGATCTGCTGCTTTGTCGATGAAAGTAATTGCAATGTCATCAACTAAGTCGAGGACATCGACCTTCGATGTGAGCTCCCACCCGATGCCGTTCTCTCCAATTTCTTCTGTCTTGTTAGCCAGGGTTCGCCCAAGGTGTATACCGAGGCTTGAGTGCCAGAACCAAGAATCTTGTTTTGGGGTAATTTTACAGGAGAAAGTTTTAATAGTTTACATTACAACAGAAAAACAACCAGTAAAGTAGACAATTGTGGAAATTACATAGTAGATTGTTAAAAGTTTGCTTAACGTACACCGGAAATAAAAATGTGTAACTAACATAAATAATTTTTTATTTTGATGCATTTTGAAACAAGGTTTTGCCAAATCTCCCGACACGTGACAGCAGTTCACAGAGGCCTATGTCTTCAGTAGCCAGATACTGGCGCTGAGCAGGCACAGGCCAGCACAGCTCTACTTGGTTAGGCATAACATGGTACCTCGCGATACGGCTTCACGGTTCATGAAAATAAGCAGGCTGTGATCTTCCAGTGGAAACTGGAAACTCTGTAACACTTCCTACTTTGTTCTGGACGCACACTGTTGCAAGAAGTATAGTCGGAAATACCTTCCACAAAACGCCTCTTATTGCTGTAGGCGTTTCTGGCAATAAATTTGTTGGAAATCTTTCATGCTTTGAAAGCAGATAAAACACCTAACACAGGACAACACACCACTACAAATTGCCGGGATCTTGTGGATTGTCAAATCCAAGGACAATATTTGATCCAATGCTTCAACAGCACTCAATGAGAATAAGTGAATAAACCGGTAGCATAGCAACAAGACAATGCAAGACACATTATAGAAACTCGACACATCGAGATGATCATGCAAATATTGATGCAGCTGGAATCGCAAAACACCAAACATTCTACACAAAGAAAATATGTCTGTACACTGACTTTCCAGTTTTGGAAACAGCATAGTCCATCAAATCAGAATCATAGAGTTCCAAGAAAGTAGCCTATAAAATATAACAAAAATCATCAGAAATACTGAGTAAAATCAAGTGCAGTCAATCCAATCGAGACCGCATTCTTCCTTTTTTTCCAGAACGTCCTTCCACTTGATGGGCAGGAAGAGGTAGGGGTTGTGACTTTCTGGACATCTCGCAAACAGGTTCATAGCGTGAGGTGTTTACTGTCAGGTTTTGTTGTTACTGGCTTGTGCGGCTTAACGTGATGCACTGGTGCATACAAATTGCTAGTGAAGATTTTGGTAGGCCTGCCTGACCAATCTGCAAGTGCCCTTGGTACAAAATCTGTAGCTGCATTGTTTCATATGCCTGGACCCCGAAGTTTCTTGATATCATCCAAAGTAGTGTCTTTGTGTTTTGTTCGAGATAATCACAAAAGACCTGCCTTAGTGTAGATGAATCAGTGTCGGGAAGATGATCCGCAGCCGACGCGAAAAAACAATTTACACCCGATGTCACATTTGTTTGAAGCTACATATTTGCTATAAGAATGTTCTTCAGTTTGCTCCGAGGTTTCGAAAGCTGACGTTCTTTCCTGTGCATAGCTGAAGCAGTGGCAACTATCGTTGATTCCAACTCAGGAGCTGCTTGAGAGTGTGTGATTCGACTGTGTGTGATTCGACTGCACAGCATTTTCTTGGTCAACACATTTGCTACAATTCTCCCAAAAATAATTAACCAGTTAGATTCTTAAAAGCAGGAAACAATTACTATCACGAATTGACCACACAATATTTTTGACAAGCATAAATAATCTCTTAAACGTTATTAAACTCACACTGCATTTGGCGACCTTAGCGAAGTTGAACTAATGGCCACCTACTTAATCTAAATGTGTAATAATTCAGAAGTACATCTGAGAGATTAGACTACAATTACTCTTAGGGATTCCTCTTCTTGCACAAAATCGACGTAAACAGTTCAAAAATTTGGACATCAAAAGATTTTTTTATTAACTAATTAAAGATAAACTGCTTTTGTCACACAACATGAAAATAATGAAGTGTAAGATTTTGGCATCTCACCATGCTTTCCTTTAATCAGTGATGTTGAATGGTGGGTTTGTAACGCCAGCACCAATGCTTGTAAATGGTTGTGATTTGGTCACTCGAAATCCTGGTAAGGCAAGCTGCTTTTGGTGTAGCACTGAAGGTCTTTCACTCCAATTTCCTGCATACAGAACATGGTGTTACAACTTCTTACAAACTGCCTCCCTTTTGTGACCCCAAATCTTGACCTTAGTTATCCAAATGTGGCTTTTGCTTTGCATTGCTGTACTTTCTGATGACAACCCAATATAACTGACTTGGTCAATTTGTGTTCTGTTGGCAATATAATTGGAAACTTTGAATCAACATCAAGAGCAGAATGTTTTATTCTTCCTTTGCAGACCAGCACTTCTTCTTCCTCAATTATTCCGAACTCAACCTTTGTTTTTCTAAAAATGTCCTTTCCCTTCAAAATCATTGGAACATCATTTATCGACATTCTCTCAGCTCCCTCTATTTCTCCAACTGTCTGCCACACCTCATTTTCTCTTTCTCCCTCTAGTTTCAAATTTTCCATAAATCTGACTATATGAGGTGTGAATACATTAAGTAAGTTCTCTAGAAGGCTAAATTTGTTTATATGAATTACATTTCCTATCATGGGTATTTCTTTTGTCACAACCCTAAATGGGTCGTCTTTCTCTTATGTCTTATATCCTATTATTATTCGAGTGATAAACTAATTGGCCATTCAATTTCTCTTTAACTCAACCAATCTGGTTCTTTCCACCACAATTTGCTTTAGCTCAATAGATCAGCAGTCACTTCTCTAGAACCCAAATCTGCTGGGTTATCAACACCCCTTACATGACGCCAATTTCTTTTTTGGTAAGATTCAAAATTTCTGATACATGAAACTGCATCCACTAATCCAACTTGCCTTGATTTTCTCTCTGGGTGCCATATTCATTCTAGGTTTCTCACAGATTCCTATCTCTCGTCATATGTAGCAGATCTCCAGTTTTTGCGTTTTCCTTCTCACTTGCTATACACTTTTTAATATGGCACTTGAGACTTCCAAAGTATGTTAATCTTTGTCTTCCTCTGCTTCTTTTGCCTTCAATACGACTTGTTAGGGTAAGATTTTCTAGTCCTTCCTTGCGTTGATTACAAATTCAATAAAGGATAGTTTTACAGTCGAACCAAAATCTTATTTTGTCTCTGTTGACCTAAGCCACTAATGCTTTTATGACATTATTCATCAAAACAGTTGAGTTTCTGTAGTTTAACCTAGGTATACTTAAATTTAGTTAATCTAGGTATACTTGAATTCTTTAATGGTGCAGCCCTGCTTTGGGAGCACGAAAGTTTGGTAAGTATACCCTTGTTGGTTTCATGAAGGATATAAATCACTGAGTATTATGGTTATTATTTTTTAGAAACATCTCCAAATGTACGCAGCTCACAATTAAAATGTCACTTTCTTGATGATAAACATACCTAAAAATAGAAATTATTTTAACAATATTTAAATCATAAACCCATGATTACCACCTTTCAACCTTTTCTTCAGGTAATGGGTTATCCAAATACATGTTTGAAGGGAGAATTACTTGCACTGGTACCTATAGGGCTTATTAGACCTAAGTAAGCAAACAACATTTCAAGACTGCTTAAAATTTCTCTCTTTCTTGGCCTGTTAGTTATCATATTTTTACCTAATTTTGTAAAATCAACTTCAAAACGGACATTTTCATTTCCCAAATCATTTCTGGACCTTTATCCTACCTGCTGTTTGAGATTGTCCAAAAATTTCTTTTGCATAAGAAATGTAATATATTTAAATCATTTTTTCCTTTCCCATTTTCATTCTCGCTCTGTACAATATTATTTTCTTAGCATCGTGTTACTCGTTTTCCAATTCTTCAAGTGAAATCCTCCATTCCTCATTTTTCTTTTGACTTTCCGTACAGGATGTTTGCCTCTTCTGGATTTTAAGCCCCTCTTACCGGGTCGTCTACGTGAAATGACTGTAAAAGTTTAAAGATAAATAATTCTTGGTAAGATTCCTAGTAGAAAGAAATATGATGACCCAAAGGTGCATTGGGTAAATAAGGTGAAAAATTGATATAGAGTAGAATACGATTAAAAACAAGGAATCAGGTGCTTTTATGTTGTCTAACCAAAAAAATCTGAAGCAATTTCTATCAAGTGCATTCTATGTTCTATGTTAACCACAAAAGCAACTTTTGAAACCCTGAATCTCAAAAGAATATCAAAGACAAGAGGAGTCAATGATGCTCCCACAACCAAACAGATATATAAAGATGTTCCTAATCTTTCATCTTTGTAAGAGACATCATAAACAACTTCTAGTTTTGTTTTTCTGTAGCTCTTCGTATTACAGTCGAATGAGGAAGATTTAGAACTTTATCAGCAAGGTCAAGTTCTGAGCCTATTAAACCAATGCCAGACTCTTCTTCTTTAAATTAATTTCATTATTTTTTACAAGAATTTCAGATTGAGTTTTCTGACCTGACTTTTAAGTCTCGGAAAAGCTGTCTCCTAGTTTAAAGGAATTATTTATTGACTTTCCTTTCAAGGAAGGGAAACTGAATATATAACACCTGTAAGGAAATATCAACAAGTGATATTTATCTGTGTTGTGCCTTGATTTTGTAAGGTTGCTTCATCAGCTGCATTATGCAGTGCAAATCAGTTGATACCAGATGAGACTTTCTGCATGGAAGTAGTTGATACCATTAACGCTCTTGAAATTATTGATTCTACCCAACCTGGATGCAAGAAATTAATAACAAACAGAGGAATTTCTGTGCAAGACCAGGATTGATATCCATATATTGATCAATGAGGGGAACAAACCATAAAGAGGGATGCAAAAACGTCTGAAGGATATGTCAGAAAAATTTGAAGTCCGTTTGATATGAATTTAGATGCTGTCGAGCTGTATAAATTAAGTTCAAAAATTTCCATAGATAAAGCAATAGCAGAGCAAATATTGTCTATTAAAACTAAAGGAGATGAATGCTGTACGCAGTTTTTTGAAGACAGACTTAAGAAAGATAAAATAATTTTTTTTATCTAATCAAGTACAACAAGGTACCTTTGTTTACATCTGTTGGGAGAAAGGTCACAAGTTGTGCATGATACAAAGCCAGGATGCAGAATACGAGTATGAGAGTACTGTAAAAAGCTCAACCAGAAGATGATGGTTATTAGTTTCCAAATGTTTAAGTCATGTTTTTCTAAGTTGTCCGATCTCAATAGGACATGTTTTCTTTTTCCTGACATTGGTTTGTCTTCTGCTTTTAACCAGATATATTTTGATCTGGAGTCACAGAAACTACTTAGTGTTAATACCCACAAGTTTCAGGTTGCTTCTAAGTGACTATGTTTTGGCATTTTGTCTGCACATGCTAGTTTTCAGTCTGACACGGCTTTACTTGGCAGTCAGAAAGTTTCCTGTTATGTGGTTGATATTTTAATTGGAAGGGATAATGTCAAAGAACATATACAATCCTGTGTAAAGTGTTTGACTGTTTTGAATATTTTTATGTAAAATTAATGATGGAGTTAAAGGTACTTCACTTCACTCACCTAGCGCTTCTGAGCTAAAAAGGTTTTGAGAAATTATGAATTTTTATGGAAAATTTATCTTAATAATATATTTTACCTCTGCATTGCTGCTATTGTATACACTGTTACAAACTAGTGAAAACTGGAATTGGTCTCATGACTGTGAGGGACATTTTCAATTTGCTAAAAATGCTCTGACTGATGAACAAGTTCACTTCAATCCAGACCTACCACTTGCATATAGTGTTACTACTAGTCCCTATGGACTGGAGGCTTCAATCAGTCATCTCATGTCTGACGGTTTAGAGAGTATCCTTTGCGTACACTTAACTCTGGAGAGAAAAACTATGTGCACATTGAAAAGAAAGGTTTGTCTATGGCATAAAGAAATTTCATTTATTTCTCTATGACGTCTCTTTTACTTTAGTCACTCGCCGATCACCGGCCCTTAACTCATATATTTGTCTCTAAGTCTGGTGTACCATCCCTGGCTGTTGCCGGCACCCAGCGCTGGGCATTGTTGGTATGATTATCATATTGAGTGTCATGCCTCTCAACAGGAGCCTTATTCTGGTATTTCCCGCAGACTACCCAGTGTATCAAGTTACTTTCTAGACTTTTGAGATTAATTTTCTCTATTAATATTTACAGAGAAATTGCCTTTCACTATTAAAGTTGATGCTCAGGCAACCAACTAGTCATCCATTTCATCCAAGGGTTATGAATACGCACTGTCTGGTTAGTTAAATCATTGTCACAATGCTGAATTGAATATCTTTTTCTCTCAGCAGCACGACATCTGCTGAAGATTGTTATTTATAAAGTAATCGGGTAAATACACCTGGCCTCTTGGATTCAGCTGTGCTTGAGGAGTTTATTCTGGTATGACCCAGATGAAGTCTCTTGCTCGGTCATTCAGGTGCTGGGCTGGTAAGGACCGCGATATAGAAAGAGGTGTTTATGGTTATGACTCATGTATCACTTCTCAGATTATGTCCAAATAAGCACCCTTGTTTCTTTGGCCTTGGTATACAGAACCATGGTAGAGAGGTGACTTAGTCTTTTGAGTACCAAGAATACTCTTTTCTAATGGCTGTTGATAGCGATCCAAGTGGTTAAGAGTCATCCCTATGTCAAGCACCACTGCTCAAACCACGAGCAATGTTTCAAAGTCTGTACCTCTTTTGTCACTGTTAAATCCACGACATCCAGGCTACTCAAAAATGTGTGTAGTACCTGAATCCCAACAGAAAATTGTTGTACTTCTTGAAGAGCATTTCAACATAGCTCCAATCGTCATCAGTGAACGCCACAAATTCTGGACGACCAGTCAAGACGCTGAGGAACCAGTGGTAGACTAGGTCGCCTGTTTAAAGCACTTGGCATTTACATATTCATCTGAAGCCTTCTCCCACCGAACACTGAGGAATCAAGAAAAGAATAACAACTCGTGTGAGTGCTGCCAGCAGATGATTCCGCATACCGGTCCGGTAATAGGGCTACGGGGTCATCAGGAGAGAATGTGCTCCATTTCGGGGCCTTCCTCTCGACGGATGTTCTGCGCATCGCCTCCCCTAGCTGATGTGAGGCCCCTTATTAGATCTACTGGTGTAACGTCATTTCACTATTCACTCCACTCCCTATCATTCCTTTTCAGCCATATCGAGTGGCTTGCTTTTTCCACCGTTTCTTGAATCTCCTTTAAGACTTTACACACCTTTCTATGGCTCAAGCCTAATGTTAATAAACACCATTTTATTCTGTTACCAATAAATCCTCTACATCCTACTTTCACCGGAAAGCGAACAGCTTGCCATCCAGCATCTTCGCAACCATTAACTAGATCTTCATACCGTTCTTTCTTTTGCAACTGTGCAGCATTAATATTGTCTTCATGAGGCACTGTAAGTTCTATCGAGTTCACAAGCTTCCTCTCTTTGCACACATTAAACATATCAGGCCTCTTTGATGTTGGAATAGGGAACTGCATTTGACATCTTCCCAAGTCCGCTGCTACTTCCCATGTCCCACTCCATAGTTCCTTCTCTTCCATTGACACATCCTGTTTAATGTAGCTTAGGTGTCCTTAATGTACAAAGGTAATATTTCGTTTGGCTACAAATCTCTTGGGCCTTTTTCGGAATTGATCTCTTTGATTTGGGCATTGGCTACTCGCAACAAGATTTTCAGTGCTTCGTTATGCTTCCATGTATACCTGTCTAAAGCCAGGTTACAATTTGACAGGATGTGCTTCATGGTGCTTTTCGTACCACATCTTCAGGTGACGTCCTCGGCTACTTTCCACCGCACCAGGTTTGTGAGAGATGGTAGTACATCATATGTTGAGGGAATTAGGAAACTTGTTCTTGATGTACTTCATTCCCGAATCTCCTTCCAACCTATTTTTCTCAACATTTTGCTCCCATTTGGTCATTTATCATTGTTGAGAACATTGTATAAGGTGGAGTTCTCTCTTCTCTGCCTCACTGTCTTTGATGCATTGTACAACCGACTCTCTGCGTTCTTTCTGTGACATGCATGAAAATGGTTTAAATGGATCAGAATCAAATCCTTTCCGGTTTTTACATACTGCTCCAACGATATCATGGTGTTGTAATGATGAGATGCAATTTTTTGCTTCCTCTTCGGCATTCTATTTCCTACCAGTCCTTACCTCTGGACATCATGTTGAAATTGTGCTGTCTTTCGATTCTTTCAGCATCATTACAGTCTGTACTTTCCCAGTTTTGTATATTTCAATAAACGTATTGGTAGTTGCAAGGAACCTTTCGATCAATATAGAGCTGAGTTGTTTGTGACATTCGAAAGTCCTAACCATTTCCTGATACAGACGCTGCACTTCTGCTCAATGATTTCTATTCGAGACAGTGCTACATCATACATCATCAGTGGCCATGCTAATCGTGAATAAAGACCACATTTCAAGCACCAATTTTTGTACTTCCCAGGCAATTTTGATTGATCAATAGCTGCCAAACCCTCTTCTGCTTGATACATCACTTCTACCCTAGTGATATGTCTGACAAAGTATTGGCATACCATCCCCCCCAAACTCTTCACCGGTTCTTCTTTCACCTTTGGTATGTACTCACCATTTAACGAGTACTTTACTTCCCTTTGAATTCCTTTGAGGAACGTTACACTTCGGGATTTCTTGGTTTTAAAAGCCATCCTACTCCATAGCACAATCGAGTCAAGTCTTTCCAAGGTATTTCTCATTAATGTTTGGCTTCTTGTCAACAAAGTAATATCATCCATAAATGCTTTTTTTGACTAAACATGAGCTACTTCTTTATGGCAATGCATAGATCTTAATAGAAACTCTATGACTAGCACAAACTATATCACAGATATAGTACAACCTGCTGCTATTCCAACTTCAAGACGATGCCAGCCGGTTGTAAATTCTTTTATTCTAAACCGCATTCTAAAGTTGCTGTAATACCTTTTTATCAGTACCTGAGCTTTTTCTCGGATATAGAAGTGTTCCATTGATTTTATGAGGAGCTGGGGAGGGGGTTGGCAACCTTCTCGTGGTCCTCCCTGTCAGTAGCCAATGTCGTAAGACACTAGTGAAGCTAATGCCCACAATCCGAGCAATATGAACAGTTCAACTACAGATATAAATAACGACGTCAAGGGTCTCTCGAGCCCCCTTGCTGAAGATGTAGCGTCCGGCAGGAGAGGATTCAGGGCCTCTCAGGTCGTCATCAAGCGACATCTTCGCAACACGTCGGACCTATATTTACCAAGTGGTCCTACAATATTACAGCTGAACGTTGAAGGTCTAACCAAAGCCAAGTGTGAGGTCCTTCAACACCTGTGCCGCAAGCACTCAGTTTCGGTAGTGTTGTTGCAAGGAACACACTCGCAGAAGGATGATAGCATCAAACTGAATAGATATACACTTGCGAATGCTCTATATCACCCACATCACGGCATTGCAACCCTTGTACGAAATGATCTAACTTTTTCAAAGATTGACAGATCTACCTCAACAAGCCCACTGCAATGGTCGGCTATTAAACTAAGTTCTGGCTCGATCCGTATCGTAAACGTGTACAAACCACCGGAGCCATGTTTAGCGATCTTCCAGTCTTCCATCACACCGTAATTTACTCGGGAGATTTTAATTGCCATCACACATCATGGATCTATCGAAATAGCGACTTAGATGGCGAGGAACGCACTCAATGCTCATCCCATGCTGATCTCAAGCTCCTCTATGACCACAAGCTACCCAAAACATTTCATTCTGCAATTTGGAATACTTTCACCAATCCTGATCTGTCATTCTACAGCCATGACTCATCAAGTATTCTACCACACCCAAGTCACATAATTGGAGATAATTTTCCACGATCGCAGCATCGCCCGACAATAATCTTGCATCCTGCTATCATTGAAGTCACTCCAACAACCCCTCTTCCAAGATGGAATTTTAACAAAGCGAATTGGTCAAATTTCAAAGAAACTACTGCTACTCTGCCAGAAACACTTCCACCAGGCAACTCTGAAGGTGTTTATTGCTCCTTTCGAGCATTCCAGTCACAAGTTCTCAGTATTGCAAAGCGACACGTACCAAGAGGACATCTGAAGAGATTTGATCGATACTGGGATCGCCAGTGTGACAACCTTGCTGAAGTACACGTCAAAGCCACTACCCTGGAGGAAAAAGAGGTAGCAGCTGGTAATTTGTTAGACCACATCAACCATCGTCGTCGGGAGTCTTGGGTCTCTGCCGTAACCTGCATTGATGTGAAACACTCCAGCAGAAAAGCCTGGTCAAAGCTCAATCGGTTGACTGGTAGGAAGGGGCAAGCCACCACTAGGAATGCAGTCTCAGCTAACTCTATTGCAAAATGCCTTGTCAACAATGGAAAATATAAGGAGTTTGACAAGGCTTTCACTAGAGATGTAAACAGGAAGCTCAAGGAAGCATGGCACACCCCTTATCCCGATCAAGACCTCTGTTTTCCCTTTACAGCAGATGAACTGGGAACTGCCCTAAAGTCCCAGAAATCCAGTAAGAGTGCAGGCCCTGACTCCCTTCACCCTGAATTCTACAACCACCTCCATGATAACTGTATTGAATGGCTAGCCTCTTTCTTCTCCACCTGCCTTCGAGTTAAAAAACTACCTAAGATTTGGGGAAAAGCAAAGATCGTTGCCATTTTGAAGCCTCACAAACCTTCAGACGCACCTACTAGCTACAGGTCGGTAAGCCTCCTCTGCATCGGCTTTAAGATCATGGAGCGCCTGATCTACAACCGAATTGAAGGCATTGTCGACTCGCAACTACTTCCAGAACAAGCTGGATTCCGACCAGGAAGAAGTACCCTTGATCAGGTATGCCTTGTTACGGAGGACATTGAATCCGCTTTCCTTGCCAAGGAAAAGGCGGGAACTGTTCTTGTTGACCTTTCGGCCGCATAGAAAACCGTGTGGCATCGAGGACTAACACTTAAGCTGCTACAATGCATTCCTACCAAAGAAATGGTCAGAATGATCATGGAAATGATCAGTAACCGTGAATTTACATTCCACCTTGCGGATGAGAAATGGAAATCTCACCGACTTATCAATAGCGTACCACAAGGGTCATTGTTAGCACCAATGGTATTTAACATTTATACAGCTGCCCTCTCTACCTGCATCAGTAGGAGATACATATATGCAGACCACATAGCTCTTTTGTACCGTGCAAAGACATTCGAGAGCATTGAAAATATCCTGTCTGAAGATCTAAATGAACTAAAGCAGTACTTTCATTTCTGGCGATTAAAACTCAACACGGGCAAAACTGTTTCAAGCGTGTTCCATTTAGCAAACAGGCAAGCTCATCGCAGTCTAAAAGTTAAAGTTGGCACAAACACCATACCATTCCAAAAAAAATCCGAAGTACCTCGGTGTAACACTTGACCAATCTTTAACATACAAAGAGCATCCTCAGAAGATCACAGAAAAGGTTCGCACCAGATCAAATCTACTTCATTGCATTGCAAGCAATCGATGGGATGCTTCATTTGATGTCCTCCGAACATCCGCGTTGTCGCTCTGCTACTCTACTGCTGAGTACTGTGCCCCTGTTTGGTGTGCTAGCTCGCATGTGAAACATCTAGACTCTGCCCTTAATGACAGCATGCGCATCATCAGTGGCTGCATCCGTTCTACACCTCTCCATTTGCTTCCCATCCTCTCAGGAATTCAGCCACCTGATCTCAGGAGAGAAAACATCATTCTAAAAACCTACACCAGAGCGCTCAATCGTCCATCTCACCTGCTGCATCCCTTAGCANTACTTCATTGCATTGCAAGCAATCGATGGGATGCTTCATTTGATGTCCTCCGAACATCCGCGTTGTCGCTCTGCTACTCTACTGCTGAGTACTGTGCCCCTGTTTGGTGTGCTAGCTCGCATGTGAAACATCTAGACTCTGCCCTTAATGACAGCATGCGCATCATCAGTGGCTGCATCCGTTCTACACCTCTCCATTTGCTTCCCATCCTCTCAGGAATTCAGCCACCTGATCTCAGGAGAGAAAACATCATTCTAAAAACCTACACCAGAGCGCTCAATCGTCCATCTCACCTGCTGCATCCCTTAGCAACTGCTCACAGGGCGCACAAAGGCTCGTATCCAGACGTACTCTACCCAGAAGAATGCAAGATAGTGCTCGTGACGCAAACGGCAGCTCTCCGGATCTATGGACGGCACAGAGGTGGCAAGAGAGGTGGAACAGCACCGAGTGTAGATTAAAGCAATACATACCAGAGCCGTCAACTGAACCTCCACGGCACGATCTACCCAGGGCACCTTGGCTTTTGCTTATCAGACTGAGGTCAGGCTATGGAAGGTATGCAGACTTTATGTACAGTATCGGGCTAGCACAGAGCAACCAGTGATTATGTGGGGCAAGGCAAACACCAGACACCAGAACACGTGCTACACTGCAGAGCCATTGGCCTTCAAGGGGACGTACAAACTGTGAACGAAGAGCTTCGACAGTGGCTGCAATTTACAAACTTTACATTATAATATGACTTTTTCTATAGTTGAACATTCATACTTTTTAGCTCATACGCATATATATATGAGGAGATGGTGAGGAACAGGTTTCTGGATTGAATCCTAAAATGAAGAAGAACCAATGTTCTCTCCTGATCTCATGGTATTTCAGGTTCAAAATCATAATGAAGCTAAAGCTAGGTTATCCCACAAAAGAATGCCATAAAAACAGTGATAATAAAGCAACAAGAACTTTGTATAAATAGCATTTTGCAAAAACAAAAATTTGCCTAACTGTGGTTTCACAGCAAAAATTTACAAAAATGCAAAATTAAGAAAGGTTTAACCAAAATCTAGGATTTTTTTGTACGATTTAATGTCCAAATATTAATGTGTAAATCATAATACTTCGTATCTTCAGTGATTTAAGCATTCTTGGTTTCTCACGTCGGAGAATGGGAATTAATTTATTTTTCATGTGTGATAAGAAATGGTTTATAGTCATAAAAATTGATATGCATTCCTTGGAATAAATGTGTTGGGACGAGAGACAAATTAGATGTGCTTGAACTGAACGAAAAAACAAGGCCCATGACATCGCTTATTTTTAGGGGTTTGCCCCCCTTAAACCGAAGTAGATTTCTAGAAAGGGGTGCTTGCTCCATGAGTACCTTAGAAATAATTCCTTCTTTCGGTTTCTTACTGGCGGATCCATACGAAAATCATTAAATTGAACTATTAAATGAGCAGGTTTATTTGATTACTTTACTCAATTGAAATAAAGTTCATAATTTCAAAAAGTCTTTGCGCATGTTAATTTTGTCACAGTTTATTTACTAAAAAGATTGAGATGTTACGATACAGCCTAGAGTTATTTCCTGCATTGATTTAGTTGATTACGTCATATGCGTTGTAAGCATATATGAGCACAGTACTACACAGATTTAAAAAATGGCCTCTTTAGTAAAATGAGTAGTCTAGTTTAACCTCCTTTTAAACCTATGTCCACAAGAAGTACTTTTACGTTTATCTCCGTTTCTGAATATTGTAACAACATGTGAATATTCTTCTTGTGGTCTTGTTTCATCGCTAGGACGAGTCGGCCGCTCGACACAGTCTGCGCCACTTTCAACGCTCCTTGTAATCCTCCGGATCCGCTCCAACTTGCCTCATGTCCTCCCTTACAATATTTTTCCATCTCACCTTTTGCCTGCTTCTGCTCCTTTTCCTTTGAACTGTCGCCTGCCACGCTTGTTTTATCGGGTTCTTCTAGTTCCTTCTCATTACATGCCCATACCACTTTAACCTTGCTTCTCTGGTCTTGCTGGATATGTTTGGCACATCGACAAACCTTCGAGTGTCGTCGCTGGTCCGGTGTTCCAGAAGTGATATACCCCATATCCACCTCAACATTTTCATCTCTGTCACTTCAAGGGCCCTTTTCTCTGCCATTCTTAACGCCGCTGTCTCCAATCCACACAGTAGCACAGGTCGTATGACTGTTGTATAGATCTTGGTCTTTAGCTTCAGAGGCATCTTTCTATCACAAACTACCCCGCTAGTGTCTCTCCACTTTCTCCATGCTCTGCTAATGCTGGCGTCTATTTCTTCCCGACATTCACCCTGCTCGGAAAGAACTGAGCCGAGGTAGCAAAATTTTCCCACTTGGCTGATTTCCACAGTCTTTGTGTCCATAATGATCACGACTTGTCTTGCTTTGCTTACCACCATGACTTCTGTATTCTTGCTGTTGACTTTTAGTCCCTTTGCTCTACCCCTTCCTTGCTCTTGGCTGTAATAACGAGGTCATCAGCATATAGTATGTCCTCTGGGATGCCGGTTCTTGCCGTTGCACTGACACTATCCATGACCATAACAAAGGGAAAGGGGCTTAAGGTTGATCCTTGGTGGAGCCCCACTCCTATCTCAAATGGCTCTGTACTTTCGCCAGCTCACTGTATGGATATTGTGCAGTTATGGTAGAGGCTTTGGACTGTGTGGATCATCTTCTCCTTTATTCCTCTCTTCCTCAAACACCAATTTACCACTTCTCTCGGTACTCTATCGTATGCCTTCTCCAGGGATAAAACAACAAAGCAGGAATAGGTTGTTACGTTTCCTTCCAACGCTTTCTCATAATGTAGATGGCATCTGTTGTCCCTTTTCGTACCAGTCTCTACAAGTCTCAGCTTTTGCTCGCGCAACAAACCTCTTCGCTTCTCTCTTGCATGTTTTGTAGGCTTTGGGCAGAGTCAGCCGTCTGGGTTTGTCTCAATGTTGTATACGCCTCCTTCTTCACTTTAATAGCAGTCTGCACCGCTTCTGTCCACCACCACGTATGTCGAGCTGTTGGTTCATTTTCTTTTTCCTTCCGCAGGCTCTGGCGGCCTCCTGGATGAGAATAGATTTCATCTTCCTCCATTCCTCATCTCCGCTGCACATTTCTCCTTCTTGTTCTCTTCTCTGAAGCACGGAAGTCTTGAATGTTTCTGCAGGTATTGCCTCCTTCAACTTCCATAACTTTAATTTGCCTGGTCTCCGTGCTTGCTTGCTTCTTCTTCCTTTGAACCTTCAAGTCTATGGCTACTAGACGGTTTTGGCCTGCTACAGGCTCTCCAGGTATCACCTTACAATCGCTAACCTCCTCCCGATCTCTACATCTGACTGCGAGGTAGTCAATCTGGTTGTTGTTCCCTCCACTACTATAGGTTATCTTGTGTTCCTCTCTCTTCTGGAATCCTGTGTTGGCGTCCCATTTGTGGAGCATATGCCCTCACCACGCTGACCAATCCTTCTTCTGTGGCAATCTTCACACTTATAACTCTACGACTTATCCACTTCACCTCTACTACATTTCCTTTAATGTCGTCACTTACATTTACTCCTACTCAATTCCTCCGTTTTTCAACCCCATAGTAAACCAGTTTGAATCCTTCATCCATCTCTCTTGATCTGTCACCCTTCCATTTGGTCTCTTGTACACACATGATATCAATCTTCCTCCTTTTCATGACATCAGTCAATTCACGTCCCTTTCCTGTCATGCTCTATGTTCCCACTCGCATTTGTCATGTCTTCCCTATCTTCTTTAACCGCAATCGAGGACTTTGCGGTACCCCTTGTCCACTTTCCACAGTATCCGGGGGCTGACACTGAGCGTCGCTTGTAGTGGGAACGCCCTATACATATTATTCAACTGGTCGAGATTCATTTCGTTTGAAAATTGCCAATTTTCTAACCCAGCTTGCAAGGCCTGACGGCAGCACAGTTTTCGGCAGTGCGCCTAGTTTTTGGTCGAAAGACCCACTCACAAGATAGTGTGATAAGACATTTAACCCATGGTAGGGGCAGTAAAAAACCATTCCCAGGTTGGACCTTGGTACTAGCTCTTGATTAAGCCCGGTTGTACCGTTGACACTGTAGTGTTGCTCCGCCATACCCAGCTCCAATGCTCCTGCTCCAGCATCTTCCCCTTTTTACCACACGTTGGTGGGCCCAGCGCACTGCACCTTGACGAGAAAGAGAATACTCGATATTCGGGGGCTCTACTCCTCCCGGTGGTATTTGGCCCACGGCACCTTATTCCGGTCTTATTCGGTGCAATCCCCAGTAATCTGACGACTTACCCCATCCACCACCCGGGGGACGCGTCACCACGCTAATACCACAAGCGTGTGGTGTAACAACATGTGAACATGTGATGACAAAAAGGTAATTCACGGAAGTGGGACTATCTATATTTGAATCACCTCTTTTTCATGTAGATTTTTAGTTAACCCCGAAGATGTTGACAACAAATCGCCATGAATGAATAGGTGATGGGGATGGCATACAGAAGAAGGTGCATGACAATTGCGTTACCCATAACACGCTTTATCATGTTTTATGATGTTTCAGACTGAAGGCTTATCTTGCTTTTGTTTTACTAAATTACAGTTTTCCCGCTATCTTTGCAGGGTCGAGGTATTTAAAGATATTTTGTCAGAGGATAAAGTCAACATTCAGAAGTTCAGATCGCTGTGTTTTGATGGTGAGTTACTGCACCCAGCTTTATTTACATTTGAACTATCATTGCATACCTGTTATTACCCCTAGTTGTTTCTGAGCTCCCGCACGTACAGTAGAGAGCGAGAGGTGGATAAAGTTTTAAATATTTTAAAAATTTTCATATTAATAAACTGCTAATATCATATCAAACAACTTTTCACTTCTTGCAGAGTATCTGCAAGAAGTTGCTGAATATCATATTACACTGTTACCAAAGACTTCGGAGGATAAAAAGATGGTAGCTGCAAGATGATGGCGATTACCAAAACTTACGATCGCTAATCCAGTTTTAATAACGGTGTTACTGCTAACTAATATAACATTAAACAACTGTTCACTTCTTGAGAGTACTTGTGATTGATGAAAATGGCATTTTGCCGGGGTATCATATTACACTGTTACCAAAGACTGGAGTACAGAATGAAAGTAGTTGCAAGATGATGATGGCTACCAAAATGCGTCAGGCCTGACGATGGAAGAAATATCTCCCCAAATGTAGCTCAGAAAAACCTTATGACTCGGGACATGAGAGAGCACTTAAACCATATCTCTGTCTTCCACAGAGTTCATCAGGTCAAGAATTTTGAAGTTATATTGTGTTTGTCATTACAGGTTATCTTGTTCAACCATAGTACTATAATCATTTATTGATAAATGTTAACTAGGAATATAGGGAGTAATTTTTCATACCTACTAATTTGAAGAAAAGTTTTCATTCCCTGTTATTATATAAAAATAACTCATTGTTTTCAAGATCACACATTTCATCCTCTTTCTTAACACCCACATTTAAAGATTGTTAAGCTTTGTATAATGTTTGCCCAAATCGCTCAATGCTTTGAAACTGCTTAAGCAAGGTACGAAATGAATAAAATGCATCTATCAAATAAATAAGGATTCTAATTTAACTGGTGTACATTTGTGAAGTACTCACCACTGTTCACAATTTATTCAAGTTGTTGAATCACAAGTCTGTTCACTGGTCGGAAAGTGTATTAAAAAGAACCTTCAACACGAAGATTTTGACAACTACTTTAAAATTATGAAACATTCTAAAAGGACTCGAAATTATGCCAATTTATTAAAACTCCCATCAATAAAACTAGAAGTTGCTAGATCTAGTTTTTATTATGGTGGAGCTAAGCTATTTAATAATATGCCGCTTGAAGATAGAAGACCCTATCTTCATCTTGATTGAAATTTGAAGGCTTTTAATTTTANGAAATTATGCCAATTTATTAAAACTCCCATCAATAAAACTAGAAGTTGCTAGATCTAGTTTTTATTATGGTGGAGCTAAGCTATTTAATAATATGCCGCTTGAAGATAGAAGACCCTATCTTCATCTTGATTGAAATTTGAAGGCTTTTAATTTTATATAGTTTTTAATTAGTTCTTATTATATCTTTTATTATATTCTACAGGACAAACATTGATAACAGTATTTATGTAAATATGTAAATAACTGAAGCTTTTATCCTGTATAAATATTCGTAAATAAATAAATAAAAATACTCCCTGGTGAAGTCAGAAAATGTAATGCTGTCAGTTTATTTGAAAATTAATGATAAAAGAAATTATTTGATTTTTTAAATTTATTGTTTTGAGGTCTTTGCTGTATTTTTTGGAAAGTTTTATATGGGGCATTATTTGCAAAAGTAGGCCACTGAAGAACAATTTGTAACCTTCTAAAAGTAAGGTACTGGTATTTTGCTGGTGAGAAAAAATTGGCAACTTTTAGCTTCCCATAATAAACTGTTCCCAGAGACACACCCCTGCTGGTATTTCTTGGTCTTGGGGAGAGCTGACAGGTACTATACTCAAAGGTGACCTGGAGGTAGTTATGGCAAAGAGTAACCTCATCCTTCCCACATCAGAACTCCACAACCGGGTTCACTGTATAGTCTTAACCAGGAAAAATTATTATTATTATTATTATTATTATTATTATTATTATTATTATTATTATCATTATCATATTGGTGTCACACACTAAGTTATGATTGTAAATCGCTAGTGGAGTTTCTTGAGGCATGGTGTCAGCAAGACTCCTCAAACCTCAAGGACTTTCCGAAGTACCCTTGCAGACTGAAGTAACATAGTTTTCTGAAGTTCAACTATTCTTGTTTTCAACCCAAGTTCTCCTAACCACTTTTTAAAATTTTTTTAGTGGGGTACCCAGAGCTCCTATGATGATCTGAACCACCTTCCATAGCTTCATTAGTTCCCTGGCTAAGTCTTGATATTTAAGAATTTTTTCCTGCTCCTTTGCAATTACTCTAGAGTTGTAAGGTACTGCAAAATCTATAATGGTACACTTTTTGTTGTCTTTATTGACAACAATCATATCAGGTCAACGTGCCTCAATTATGTGATCAGTTTGGACATTAAAGTCCCACAATATTTCCCCCTTTTCATTTTCAATTACTGCTTGAGGATTGTGGTCATAGAACTTAAGAGAGACTGTTATTCCATTAACTTGACACACTTCCCAGTGGATTCTTTTACCAACCCAATCATGCCTCCTTTTATATTCTCTCTGTCCAAGCTTAGGACATTCGCAAAGTGTATGGCTGATCGTCTCATCACTCTGATTGCACATTCTACACTTGTTGTTTCTTTGGCTTTTGTCAGTTGTTTCTTTGGCTTATGTCAGTTGTTTCTTTGATGTGGTTTGTTCTAATGGATTGATTTTGCGCTGCAATTATCAAAGATTCAGTTTCATGTTTCATACATCCATCTTTCAACCATAGCCATCTTTCATCTTTCGGTTTTTCTTTCCATTTCCTTGTTCTTTCACTCCTCCTCCTTTTCATAAATGTACCAGCATTTTCGTTGACATCCCTCACTCCTCTCACACTTCTAGCCACAATAATAAAATCTTCTTTGCTACTTTCAACATAGCTGTTTAGACTAGCCCTTGCCTGCAGTATTGTGTCTTCCACACTCAATAGTCCTCTGCCACCTACCTTTCTTGGTAGGTAAAGCTGGTCAACATCACTTTTTGGGTGGAGGGCCTTGTGCATCATTAATAATTTCCTAGTTCTTTTGTCAAGTTGTTTCATTTCTTACACTGCCCAGTATCTGATCTGGTATCAAATCAATGAAACAGCATATGTGTTGATGGCCTGGATAAGATTCCACCCATTCAGTTTGGTTTCCAGAATTTTTCTAACTCGTCTTTTGTATTCTTTAGATATGTTGTCTTTCAATTCCTTACTCTTGAGTACATCAGCCTAGAGAATTCCAAGGTATTTATAACCCTCTCCTTCTTTCAAGCCTTTGATTTCACAATCATCAGGCAGTTTGATAATAGAGAAATCCTTCAACACTCCCATGTACATTCTCAAGACAGCACATTTCTCAATGCCAAATTGCATTCCAATATCATTACTGATTGGCATATGGCATAAACACCCATTTGCGAATACCGACCTGGCGATTGGCGCCTACCATAGCCCCAGATGTGGTGAAACTTTGGTGGAACTCTTGTCAGTAGGTGTTAGAGCGCTTGTGAGTTCATAGCAACTTCAGTTGTTAAACAGTGCAACTCCTCTGATCCCTTCTTGATAACAGCTCCTCTTGGGTTTCTTTGCCACATCTGGTCCTTTAAGGCAAGTACCAAGTTACAAACTTGGGAATGGCTTGAAGATTACCCCTTTAAACTACTGGGCAGCAGCAGTAGTGGATGGTGGCTGCTGGCAGATGATCCTCCTTATGATGACAATGGCAGGAGTCCACTGGTCCGAGTTAGTAGGACCATGCCCCAGTTAGGTGGGTCTGCGATGAAGGAAGGCAACAGAAAACCACCTTCATTAACTTTTCCATGGCTTTCGCCACACACACACACACACACACACACACATGACATCACATAATCTTGATATCCGAGACAACGACGTTAACGGGGCCCATCTTCGTGGGGGTGTCACGTCCGGCAGGGGAGGATGTAAGGCTTCCCAGGTCGTGATCATGCGAAATCCTTACAATCTATTGAAGATAGATACATGGAATGTGAGGTCATTAGTAAGACCAGAGAAGCTAGAAAATGTAATCAGAGAAATGGAAAGGTACAAGGTTAATATCTTGGGAATGACAGAAATAAGATGGAAAGGGCAGGGTAAAAGGAATTGTGGTAACTTCAAGATAATATTTTCCGGAGGTGATAAAGCTAAACATGGAGTGGCACTAATGCTTGACAAACAGACTAGTCAAGCTGTAATAGAGGTTGACTGTTGTAGCGACAGACTGATGGTGGTAAGATTGAAGGGAAAGCCAGTAGACATTGTAATTATGTTGTGTACATGCCAACAAGTACTCATGCAGATGAGGAAGTAGATGACTTGTATAGCAAAATTGAAGAAAAAATATCACATTGTAAGAACAAAGATTACATAGTAATAACGGGTGATATGAATGCTGTTGTTGGAGATTAGAAGGTATTGAATGTGACTGGAAAGTATGGGCTGGGAAGAAGGAACATCAGGGGAGAGATGTTAATTGATTTTTGTGTAAGAAACAACTTGTGCATTACAAATACATTATTTAAAAACCACGAGAGAAGGCAGTACACATGGAAGGCACCTGGAGACATACGAAGGATGCAACTGGACTACATTATTGTTGGGAAGCGATATAAAACCAGTGTAAAGAATTCATGCTCTTATCCAGGAGCAGATGTATTTTCTGACCATTGTCTTGTTTTGGTGAAAGTAAACCTCAAACTCAAAAAGGTAGCCAAAGCAAAACCATTTCTAAGATGGAACAGAGAACTGCTCAACACTGAAAAAGGAGAGGAGTTTATCAATGAAACCAACAACGAACTTGTGAGAAATAGTGACATTGTAACATCCGTGAACGAAAGGTGGATAAGACTAAGGAACGCAATGAATAAAGGAGCTGAAAACGCTATTGGCAAGACACAATCGAAGAGAATTAAAAAACCTTGGGTGACAGAAGAAGTGATAAAAGCTATGGATGAGCAGAAAGATTGGAAGAATGTCAACACAAAAGAGGGAAGAAGGAATTACCGAGAGCTGAACAATGACCTGAGGAGAAAAACAGACAGGGCAAGAGAAAAATGGTGGAAAGAGGAGTGCAGAGAAATTGAGAGGTTTGTTGAGATGGGAAGAGCTGATCAAGTCTACAGGAAAGTCAAGGAACTAACATTCAGTAAGAGAAGTACCAAGATACAGCGAGGGATAGAAAGTAAAGATGGAAAAATGTTAAAAGATCCAGTCGACATAAAAAATATTGAAATGCTGTATAATAAAGATGGAAGACCAACAGAACTTCCCTTAGAATCAGAGTTCGAAGTTAGTAACCAGGATGACATTGGGCCGGGCATAATGAGAAGCGAAGTTCTTAAAGCGATCAAAGAACTAAACCTTGGTAAAGCAGAGGGAATAGACAATATCCCACCAGAAATGTTGAAGATGTTAAAAAGTACTGCATTGGATGAAGTAATACTATTGTGTCAACAGATCTACGTGGAAGGGACATGGCCGCAAGACTTTTTGAAAATAGTTATGGTACCAATAGAAAAGAAATCAGCAGCTAAGAAATGTGAAGACCACATAACGATTAGCTTGATAACACATGCCTCAAAGATATTACTTAAAATACTAAACAAGAGATCTGAAAACAAAATAAAGGATGTAATTGGACAGGACCAGTTTGGTTTTACAAAAGAACGGGGAACAAGAGAAGCAATAGCTGTGTTGAGAACTCTGGCGGAACGTAGTATAGAACACGATCAAAAACTATATGTATTGTTTGTAGATTATGAGAAAGCCTTCAATAAGGTGGATTGGAAAAACCTAATGGAGATCCTCAAAATGCTGGCGTGGACTGGAGGGATAGAAGACTTATACAGAACCTATACATGCATCAGACAGCAACAGTAAGAACAAAAGATGGAGAGTCAGAGCAATTGGTAAAGGAAATTGGTAGAGGAGTACGCCAAGGTTTCCTAATGTCACCTTCCCTTTTTAACATATTTGCTGAAGAAATGGTAAGAAGAGCGCTAGAGAACTGTCAAGAAGGAGTTAAGGATGGCGGACAGCTATTCCAAGCAATACGTTTTGCCGATGATCAAGCCATGGTAGCAAACGCTGAGAAAGGACTACAAGAAATAATGAACCATTTGAATAGGGTAGTTGAGAGTGTTGGTATGAGAATCAATGTAAAGAAAACCAAGGTGATGAAGATCAGTAAAAGAGGCGAAGGTAATGTTAAAATTATAATGAATGGGGAACCTATTGAAGAAGTTAAAACCTTTAAGTATCTCGGGAGTATTATAACAAGTGATGGTTATTGCAGCATTGAAATAAAATCACGAATAACTCTGGCAAAGGCTGCATTCAATTCGAGGCGAGAACTACTAACAAGAAAATTTAATCTGAACATTAAAAATAGAATGATTAAGACGTTGGTGTGGAGTGTCCTGCTGTATGGATCAGAGTCGTGGGTGTTAAAGAAGGAAGATATCAAAAGGCTGGAGAGTGCAGAAATGTGGTTCTGGAGGAGAATGCAGAAAATCAGTTGAGCACAAAGAGTCACAAATCAAGAAGTTTTACAACAAGTTGAGGAGAGCAAATGCTTATAACAACTATACGAAATCGCTAAAGGAAATGGATCGGACACGTTCTTAGACACCAGGGTATGTTAAGAGATATCATTGAAGGACGGTTGCCTGGAAAACGAGGCAGAGGAAGGAAAAGAATGACTTTATTAGACCAGTTCAAAAAGCAAGTTAATGGAAGAATGGAAAATTATTCAGATATCGAGCGGAGAGCCGAGGATAGAGATGGATGGCGTGGATGGCGCTAAACCTCTCTGAGGACAGATTACTTACAAGACAAGACATCATTACTGAAGATTCTGACAGTCTGTACAAGCGAATCTAAGGCCTTTTGACTACCAGCATAAAGCTTTAGGTCGTCCACGAATAAGGTGATTAATCTTTTGCTGATCTTTTTCGAAGTGATATCCCTGCTCCATATTTCTGAGGATATGGCTATCGAACAAATTACAAAGAGCAATGGCGATAAGGAATCGCCTTGAAAGATGCCTCTTTTAATAAGGACTCCACCTAAGCTGTCATTACCGCATATCAACTCCACTATCCATGAGCCCATACTTTTTTCAATCAACTTGCATGTATTCTCATTGATCCCTAGAGACTTCATACACTCCATGATCCACGTATGTGGGATCATGTCGTAAGCCTTCTTATAGTCTATCCATCCAACAAAAAGATCACGCTGTTTCCTTTTCACCTCTTTCAGAATTATTCTGTCGATAAAGAGAAGATCATGTGTACCTTTGGCGTTTTTGCTACAACCTTTTTGTTCATTGTGTAGATACTTTTTATCATCAAGGTAAGAATATATTTTTTCAGAAATTATTCCAGTAAGTATTTTCCAGACTAGTGGCAAGAAAGTTATTGGTCGGTAGTTATTAGGCACGTTTCCTTTACATTTTTCCTTTTGAATTAAGACAGTTCTTCCTTTCGTCATCCACAATGGAACATCGTGCAATTCTACACACTGTTGGAGATATCTACAAATTCTAGATGAAAACTAGGAAAATTTTGGATTTTGTATTGGATCAGGAATTTCACTTTCTGAGTCACCTTTGCTTTCTAAATCTCGGTAGAACTCACCGTGATTATTTCTGAAAGTTCTATTCTGTTGGTGTTGGCTTATGTGATTGCTGTAACGCTTGATTTTTCCAGTTATAGCTTTAATCCTCTGTTTTACTTCCTCCCTCACAACAGTTAATGACTTTTGCTTGATCTTGTATTTTATTTGAAGCCGGTTTTTTTATCTAGGTTTTAATCTGTTTTCTTCGATGAGACTATTAATAAGCCCAAGGTCTTAAATTGACAGGGTTGACAGCCATTTTTGGTCTATCAACCGCTGTTCATTAAGATCAAACGTACCTTGACTCTTCCAGATCTCGTGCATTCTCTTTCTGTATCCTCTCCGTTTTGGGCTACTCAGATAGAAACATTCCATAACTGTTTTATTTTCTTCTTGTGACCATTTCCTACGGGTCCTTCGTGAACCAGTATCAGGATGACGACTGGATCCCCGCTGCTGTGCCAGGAAACACCTGCCGGGCGAGGAGCTTTAACAAAAAGATCCAGCCCCATTAACGCCGTTGTTTCCATTAATTGAATAATTCATTTCATTCATTAAGATGGTAGTGGTGATGAGATGCCACAGCCACCAATATTTTTATTGAGATACCATCTCTAGGGAAGCCGCTAACCAAAGCTGAAGATCCAACCCTAACCATGAGACACATTTACATCCCGCCAGGCGTCAACCTGGAATTTACAAATGCGGCTGGTTTATTGTTCTGGGTTTTCCTTCTTATAGGACGATTGCCAACCAAGGCTTTCGACCTCGTCCTGGCCAGAAAGAGGAAAGGGACAGACGTAACTCCGCCGGATGTCAATCAGGTATTTCGAGGACTCGGAGTGGGCTAACTGGTGCTACATCTTGCCCAAGAGTGACCAGGAAGTAGTTGTGGCAAAGGGTAACCTCATTGGCCCACGTCGAAGCTCCACAACCGGATGCAGTTTATCGTCATACCCAGGACATATTATTATTATGTTTAATATGTTTTCTCACAAAGCTTTAGTTCTCATTTGCTTCGGTTGTTATTGGTGTGATCCTAGATAGCTACCTGCCATCTAAGGAATCACAACCCTTTCACCTGTAGCCTTAATGGCCTAGGAACAACCGTAAGATTCGGGCTGTACCTAAGAGTGCTGTTTTTTGGGGCATGCTCGACATTCATCGTTATTCCAATTTGTTTAACATAGCTTCCAAAGTTTTTCGAGACAGTTCCCAACGCACCCATGATCACAGGAATAATTACAATATTCTTCATTTTCCACAGTCGAGTAATCTCATTTCGCAGAGGTCTGTACTTATAAACTTTCTCCTGTTCTTTTTCTAGCACCCTCGCACCTCCAGGTATTGCGACATCTATAATTTTTGTCTGTTTTTTACTCTTATTTATTACAACTATGTCGGGTTTTCTTGCAATCACTTTTTTGTCACACTGTATTGCAATGTGACAGAAAAGCAAAATCCCACATTATCTTACATGAATCATTCTCCATCACTTCCTGTAGTGTTCGTGTTCATACCATTTCGTTCCCGCTTCAAGATCAAACTTTTTACATAATTTCCAGTGTATATATTTGCAAACGTTATTGTGACGCTTTAGATATTCTTTTCTTGCCAATGCAGTACACTCACTAATTATATGGTAAACAGTTTCATTTCTCACACCACACACCCTGCAAAAAGGTGTTTCTCTAGCCTTATCTATGAAATGCTTGATAGTATTCGTTCTTATGGCTCGCTCTTGGGCACTACATATTAATGCATCTGTAGACTCTTTCAAATCACACGACTTTAGCCATTTTCAAGAATTTTCAACATCCTTTCCCTCCAACTCTCTAACAAATTGCTCATACCTCTTCTTGTCTTTTCAGGAATTCAGATTCTGGTCTTTTTCTCTCTTCTTATGGTCTTTGAGATTCAAGAACTATCAGTCTGGATTATCCCATTCATTTTGACAGCATTTAACAGTGACTCAGCTGGTCGACATACCAACCAAGGTTGTTTTCTTCAGCACTAACAGATCCTTTGCAGCCTGTTAGCCCTCCTCCTCATTTACTCCTGCACACATACAGTCGATCTTTGTCAGTGTTTGGAAGAAATTCTTTATTGATGGTCAGTATATTTCTTGTTTTCCTGTCCATTTCATTTAACTCATTTACTCGCCAATCCAGAATTCCTGCACCATACCTCACGAAAACGCCCAGGTATTCACTGCCCTAATTTTGTTCCTTTCATGAAGCTTACTCTTGCAAACTAGCCTCAGCCTTTCAAATATTCCTGTTTGAAACATTCAATAACGTCTCTTTGTATAATTCCGTCCAATTACAAGACTCCAAGATATTTATAACCACTTTGGTCAATTATTTTGATTGTTTCTCCTGTTGGCAATGATATTCCATTACTTCTACTTCTGTCAACTGATCCTTTATGCATGATCAACACTCCACATTTTTTAAAACCAAATTCCATTTTGATGTCATTACTAAATATTTGTACTGTAGAGATTAAGCTCTCTATTTCCCTCTCGTTCTTACCGAACAATTTCAAATCGTCCATAAAACGGAGGTGATTCGCATCTTCACCGGATGTAAGGGTGTATTTTGGTTTAACCTTTCGCAATGTCTGACTTAAAGGTATCATGCATATAACAAAAAGTAGGGATGACAAGCTGTCCTCTTGGAAAATTCCTCTTTTAATGTTTACATTACAGAGCCACTCACCAGCATAAATTAAATTAACATTCCGGCTCTTCAACGATTTCACTGGAAAGTCAATAATATTATCTGCAACCTTTACGACTTTTAATGTTCCCAATGCCCATGAGTGTGGAATCATATCGGAAGCCTTCTTGTAGTCTATCCAGGCCATTCCTAAATTGGTATGACTCTTTTTGCAATCACATATTATCGTTTTATTAATACGTAAATGGTCTTTCGGCCCCCTGCTATTTCGTCTGCATCTTTTTTGCTCTGTGGATAATTTATTATTCGTCACTAGGAAATCGTACAAAGAATTTGAGACTATACCTGTGAGGAGTTTCCACATTTGTGGTAGACACGTAATTGGCCGATGGTCTAGTTTTATGCCTTTATCACGGTCTTTTTGGCACAAGGCAGTTTTTCCAATGGCCATCCACTTTGGGATTTTATTTTCGTTAATTATCAGATCATTCATTTGCTCTGCTAAGCTATCGTGAACTACTGTAAAGTTCTTAAGCCTTGGACCCCATCTGGACCAGGGCTCTTCCTGTTAGGAATCCTTTTGATTGTTTAGTAATCATTTCAACTGTGATTTGTAAGTCATTTTGTTTTACTTAATTCCTCCCTTCTTCCTTTAATTCTTTACTCCGTTCAGTATTTCCATTGTGAGTATTATTATTATTATTATTATTGTTTATGGACGACTTGAAGCTATTTGGGTGGAGTAAACGTGAGTTGGAGGCATTGGTCGAGGTGGTGAGGGTTTACTCTAGGGACATTGGGATGGAGTTTGGGTTAGATAAGTGTGCTGTTTTGTAAATTAAACGAGGTGAAAGGTCTGAATGTGAGGGAATCGAGCTACCGAGTGGGGAGGTGATGAAGGAGGTTCATGAAGATGGGTACAAGTACCTGGGAGTGCTAGAAGGGGCTAAGGTAATGCAGAAGAAGATGAAGGAGAAAATTGGGAATGAGTACCTACGACGTGTGAAATTGCTGGCAAAGTCGAGGTTGTATGCTGGGAACTTGGTTCGCGGCATCAATGCGTGGGCAGTTAGTGTTGTCCGATACAGCTCTGGAATACTGGATTGGTCTGATGCTGAGCTACGTAAACTTGATACCAAGACAAGGAAGATTTTAACGATGAATGGTGCTTTCCATAGGAATAGTAGTGTAGATTGTCTGTACATCGGAAGAAAGGATGGGGGTCGTGGCCTGATCAGCGTTGAAGATTGTGTGAGGCAGGAAGAGTTAGGGTTAGAAGAGTATGTACATGCTACTGAGGAGACGATTTTGGAACAGGTGGCTGGAATGATTATGCATGGAAGGGAGACAAAGAAGCATTACAAGACGAGAGTGGTTGAGGAGAGAAAGGAGAGATTGATGGAGAAGGCTATGCATGGTAGGTTCTTTCGGGAGATGGATGAAAATGCAACAGAGAGATCAGTACAGTGGGTTAAAGGTGGTTTCCTTGCAAAAAGCACAGAGGCATTTGTGTTTGCTGCTCAAGAGCAAGCATTGAGGACAAGGTTGGCGCAGTCGAAGTGGGATGGTGGTGTTAGTCCTATGTGTCGCATCTGCGGAATTGAATCTGAGTCAGTTTGGCATGTTGCGTGTGGGTGTAAGGTACTGGCTCAGAAGGAGTACAAGAGGCGACATGATAGGATGGGATTGAGAATATATTGGGAGCTGTGCAAGAAGTATGGGTTGAAATGTGCGGGGAAATGGTTTGAAGAGGTGCCTGACAAAGTTAGAAAGAGTGAAGATGGTAGGTTTGAAGTTTGGTGGGGTAGATCAGTGGAGACAATGCAACAGGTGGAATGTAATCGTCCGGATGTTGTTGTTGTTGACCGCACTAAGAAGAGATGGCTGGTTTTAGATTTTCCTGTGCCTTCCGATCGAAATGCGACAGCTAAAGAAGAAGAAAAGGTCACTAAGTATTCTCCCTTGGCCCAACAAATCCGAAAGTTACATAGCGTATGTACCAGCGTTGTCCCAATCGTCGTGGGAAGCTTAGGAGTGGTAACGAAGCCCTTGGAGCGCAGTTTGAAAGAGTTGGGCATCCCTAATGCCTTGGGTGGACTCCAAACATCTACCATCATTGGAACTACCAACATATTGAGGAAGGTGCTTAACCTCTAAAGCTACTGGTCGGTAGCCGGGGTTAAGTTTTCTCGTCTGGCAGGTGAATACCATCTCCCTGTGCGGGCTGTCATGCTGGACAGGAACTTTGTTATTATTATTATTTTTATTATTATGTGAAAAGGATTTTCTCGGTTTTGCCACCAGTCTCCGTCTGGCCCAAGAGCATCTCCGAGGCCCTGGGGTCACCAGATAATCTAATCTGACTTCCAAGCCCCCTTTTCAAAATATATGCACTCCCTAGCAGAGCTGTCTTCTGTATTGTTTCAAACGACAACCGAATGCCTATTATGGCAAGATAAGGGGCCAGTCTCTCTGTTACGGACCCGGGAGCAACCAGGACAACTGGTATCACCATTGTTTTCACGTCCAACAGATGAGATACCTCTCGAGCCAATTCCGAATATTTATCAATTTAATTATTTAATTATTATTGTTATCATCATATTTCCTTATCTTGCATATTTATACAATTGCTTACCGGGTTACCCCAGTGACCTAAGGCGAGCAAAGGTTTTAGAGTAAGAAACACACACGACATTTAGGTAAAAAATTATAGATTCGTACCTAAAAAAATAGTATGAATATAAAATACATATTTGTACAAACATAATATTTTAATTAAATTGATAGAAAATGAAATTATTTCACCTGCGAAATTTATTTTTACATTTATAGTTCGTGAAGAGTTATAAACGTATGAGTGAAAAAAAATATACACAAATAAAAAAAATCTTTAAGTGGAGAGACTTTCGCAGAATGTGAGCAGTACTGGTTAAAACTATTTTCTGGATCTCGCTACTTTTGTTGCATGGAGGTTTTTATTTTTAACTATTGGTTCAACGTCTAATTCATTTTCAAATTTCGTAGCTTCTCTGAATACTGAGTGAAGCTTTTTACTGTTTTCGTGTTGCAAAACCAGTTTTGCATCATCCAATCATTTGAGACTTTTAAATAATATTTTATCACTATCGTTGTTGTTTTATAAGAAAGTTCCAATTGAACGAGGGCACGACCTCCTTCCCTTCTATGTAAGTAAAGACGATCAACATCAGCTTTCGGGTGAAGTGACCTGTTCGATGTTAATAGTTTGCGTGTTTTTCTACCATTTACTTTATATCAGATATATTCCAATTAATAATGTTAAAACTATAATGTACAACTAGTATGGCAAGGGTATTGATGGCCTCTATTCGATTCTTTGAGTTCAACTCTTTTTTAAGGATCAGCCTTAACATTCCACAATATACTTTTCTGATTTTTTCTTTCATTGACGCGTGCTCTATTTCGCCTCCTTCATTCACTCCTAAATATTTATAGCTTGACTTTGGGTCTAGTTCCTTGATAGTGGTTTCAATATCAAGGTTAATTGAAGTGCTTTCTCGCAGTTTTCCTTTCATAAATGTTGCCTTCGCACACTTATCAAGCCCGAGCTCCATGCAGATATCTTTACTAAATTCACTAACAGTTGTAAGTAATCCTTCGAGCTGTTGGTCATTTTACGCAAATAGTTTCAGGTCATCCATGCAAAAAAGGTGATTTATAACTTTGTGGAAGATGGAATAACATGAGCCAGAGTTATTACGTTTATTTGAAAAAGGTATGAGGGAAATACAGAAAAGGAGTGGGGAAAGAGAGTCGCCCTGGAAGATACCTCATTTGATTTTGATAAGATCAGATTCACTTATGCCGTTTTTGTGGCTGAGAGAAAGCCATGTTTGGTATTTAGAGATACTACTGCAAATAAAGTTAGCGACGAGTGGAGAAACTTTGTACATGTTTAGACTTTTTAGTATCTAGTCATGGGGAACACTATCGAACGCCTTTCTGTAGTCGATCCATGCAGTACTCATATTTCTCTTTTTACTCTTACACTTTTCTAACAACATTCTGTTAATCATCAATTGATCTTTACATCTGTAAGAATTCCATTTACAGCCTTTTTGTTCTTCTGGAAGGATTGAATTATTTTCAAGCAACTTATATACTCTTTCAAATATTATTGAGGTTAGAATTTTATAACTTGTTGTAAGGCAGGTGATTGGCCTGTAGTTTTTAGAGTATTGGGTTTCTTTACCCATTGGCAATAAATAAGTTGCCTCTTCAGTAAACCAGTCAGGGGTAATTTCAGGATTTTGCATCAGATCATTGTAAGATCTTGGATAGACATACAGACAGAAACTTTTGTATGCTATCTGTTAGGAAGATTGCAGTTAGCTCAGTAGAATGGTTTTTCTGTAACGATATTTATATTTCAAACTTTAACTTGCTGACTCTAGATAAAATTCCAAAATTTTCGTACATATTGGCAACACAGAAATTGTTCTATTCTTAGGCACCAATGATTTATCACCCTCTGGTGTAGTAGAATGACTTTAGCTATTTTGCATTCTTCTGGAAAATTACTAGTTTTGAGGGATAAATTGATTCTATGTGCTGAGGATTTTGCAATAACGAAGGCTGTGTCTTTAAGTAAACCTTGAGGAATACCGTCTGCACCAGTGGCCTTCTTCCACTTCAATTATGGCTCCTTTTCAACAAATGAGGTACTGAAATAGGTAAAAACAAAAAGATTTTTTGTCTTCAGATGTTAAGTTACGGGCTTTTTCAAAGTTAAGAAATGCAATGGAAAAGCTTGATCTTTAAGCTTGCCAGCCCCTGCAGAAATATATTGACAGAATCGGTTTGCTTTAGACAATAACTTGATTTTATTAGTATCTGGAGAGCTGTCTGTTATATTTCATCGGGAATAAAGTTTGAATGATATTCCAAAACTTGGCTGTTTTTTTCTGTTTTCTAATACAGTCGAACGCCGTTTATCCGAAATTCGGTTTATTCGAACTTATTTGCACGGTCCGAGAATTTCAAAAGAAATATGTTTAATGTAGATGAGGAAGAGCTCACTGACGATGAAATTGTAGAGATGGCCCACCCACTATGTTCGGATAAAGGGCGTTCGACTGTAATTGATTTTTAAGGCAACCGTTTTTTGCTGTACACATTTTATTATTGCAATGATATCTGAGTGATTTGTAAGCTACACAACCTGTATCAGTTTTACATTGACGAGCTTTTCTTAGTGCTTTGTCACTACTGTTCGTAAATTCTTTTACTTCTGCTGCCAACCATCGACACGGACGAGCTTCATTGTTGTGTGAGTGGTGCATGAGTATCAGTTATGTTAAGTAAGGGTTCTTTGAAATACGTCCTTGCATATTCAACAGAGTTTATATTGTAAATTTATGACCAATCATAGTCTTTGCTTGTGAGAAGGACTGGATCATAACAAGTAGAATTACGACATGTTATTTTAGGAGACGTAAACTTTTACTGATTGATCAAACAACGTATACAATCGTGGTCACTTAGGCTGAAGGAAAACATATTTACGCGAGCAATCAATAGTACTTTGTTTGTATAAATTATGTCAATTTAAGAGCTACTTTTTTGTAAACTTTGCGGGTGACTCGATGGTCTACTTTAAGTATTGCACTTTGAATAAGTCTTTTAACGTTAAATGGTCTGATTTTTTAGAGTTTATGTTAAGATCTCCCAACAGAATATATCAGAGACTCCTTTTTTGAAGTTTCTATATGTGTACGAGGGTGATTCGGGAGTTCGGTACATCGAACAAACTGAAAAACTCTTTTCTCCATTTCGATTGTGAATGGTCCGAAATGTATAAACCAACTCCATCGCCACTTCCTTTGTCTCCAGATTTTGAAAAAAATTGTACTCCGGATATGTAAATGTGTGTGTTTCTGATTACGTTGATGTATCGATACGCTTTAACGATAAAATTTTAATATTTGGAACATTAATATACATACCACGAATCTTTTGGTGCCAAGTCTTAAGTCACTTCTTATTGCAAAATGTGTCCAGATGATTGTATGAAGGGCCAGGGTATTCCTCTATTTCTCCGCAAAGCAATTAGAAGCCGCAAGCCAAAGTTCACTTTTTCATAAATTTTAGCATCGAATTCTTTAGGCCAATCATTGAGAAGTGCTAATAAGCAATGAACCACGAACGGTTTTGCAGTGCTTGCCTCCTTTCTACTGCTTTCGTTCAAGAAGCGCATGCTCTCAAAATTGAGTGACAGACTTTCTATTGGCAGGCATTTTCAAAGGTTACCTGTACATAAAAATCGGCAGACAAGAAAGATTCATTTTCTTTTCTTAACCTGAACTGATACCGACGACTATTATTTTTTTTTTTCATCTATACCAACAGAGTCACTGTAGTCCTTGAGTTCAGGCAATGCGAGATTGATGTTTGGCATAATCTCGTTGGCCAAAAGACCTTCTCCTTCCAAAATCGTTGAAGTAGGTTTTATTTTTAGAAGCACGTCCAAGTTTGTACACACAAGGCATAACATGCAGTGCGAGCAAAAACTATTTAGTAGTCCTTGGACTTTGGTATAAATATTTTTGCACCCAGTCATTCAAACAGTTTTGAATTCATTTATGAATGCCGGCTACATGTTAAGTAGCGTTTTGAATACATCAACCCTCTGTCTGACGAATCTTGTCCCATAATTAAGAGGCAAACTAACGCTTAAAGTGACTTTTGATTTTGGAATTAGTTCACGACATCCATTGTGTTCCAACTCTCAATTCTTAAACTTCTCACAGATTATTAAATCGAACGCAAAGAACGGCAAAAAGTGTTAAGATTAAGAATGTCTTATATTTTTAAAAACCTATTTTGCTGTTTGTTAATTCTGATTTGCGTGAGTTAGAAAGTTTTATGTGAGTGCTAGTTTTCCGTAAACATACACTTTTTAAATAAGAAAATGGATTATGAGAAACTAGTAATTCGGTGACTAAAAATTTAGGAAACACTAGGACTAGGCTCAAGAAATATTGAGGAGCTGTAAACATTTTATTTCCGGAGAAAGTCTATTTACTTTAGTTTCCGCACGGCACGCTGTTTCAAAATATCAAAAGAGAAAAAAGACCTGTCAGTCACACCTGACGGCAAAATCATAGAACCCTTTCATGAGTAATCATTTCCCTTACAAACAAAGGAGTGTTTGCTTTTTACCAATCGAATAGGGAAATAACACCATAACACTTTCATAAATAGCACTAAAGCAGTTGTCGTAAGGTAATTTTAGATCTCAAAATAAAAAAAACAAGTAAGGAACTTTTAGTATTAAGTGCTGATCCAAGTTTCTTATGAAAAAAACCTTTATGTCTTTGGGATATTAAAAAAGATGTTTGGAGGTGTCGTAAAAAGACGTACCATTACGTTTTATGCGAACCAGAACCATCTCTTTTAACAATTTTTCTTGCCTTGGAACCATCGGTCAGAAGAGAGATCGTAGTTTTACTGGCTATGACTGCAGAGTCTTTTACTTTGGTAACTTTGTAAATTACATCAGAATATTCTCCAGCTTGTTTTGAAATCGTCTTTTACTTTCACGAGCATGAGCTTGTTCATTCTTTGGCACTTGACTAAATTTGAAGCTTGTTTAAAGGTCCTGAAGATTGAGAACAAGTCCATAGGGAATGCGTATCATCTTGAATACTTCACGATTTGCTTCATTTTAAAGGTCGTCCACATCCGGCTGAGTTGGCTTATGGGTTTAAAGTTGGACCAGCTCCTTGTTCATGGGTTTAAAGCTGGACCAGCTCCTTGTTGTGAAGACATTAGTTCAAGGGTCTTGCTTTCCCCAACTCAACTGCAATTTTTTGTCAAGAGCTGAGGTTTGCATGCCTAATCATTTAAATATTGAGAAAGCAATATATTTAACAACATCGTAAAATTATGTGCAAAATTATATTTTTATATGGGTAAATGTTGAAAATAACAAAAACAGGTAATAAAATTTTTGACCCTGGTATTTTGTCACCTTATTTGAACGGTCGATGAATTTCCTTCAATTTATTTTCAAAATTTTTCTTTGCACCACACAAACTTGTACATACTTTCTGCCCACTAGAATGGAAGCTGGACGTATAAGTATCTCGGGTATTGGGTAGACAGTTATGAAAAAGTCATTGCAATCGGGAAAGCTCTGCCCTGGCAGTGCCTTAATGGGATGACAAAATCTGGAGTTTGACTATTACCTTTAATTTAAGAATTGCGGAAAATAGCAAAATTTTTCTTTGCACCACACAAACTTGTACATACCATCTGCCCACTTGGATTGTTTTTTGACCAATTATTTCCGACTTTTCATCACTCATATCATGTTTTCAATTCCACAATGATTCTTTTAGAAGCCGTATTAGGATCTGTAGCCATTTACCCGCTTGTCATTGTGTCCTATCTGTCGTTATCTATTTTGTGATAGTTCTTTGCTGTTATTCCTGTTTATGTTATGCTTATAGTGATAACCTTTTTTAAGGGGAACATCTTTACCTTTGTAAGTATGGTCTTAATAATATTTAACAGGTCTCGTCAGGCACACATTTTTGGCACATTGTTGACACATAATTTGTTTACAACAGAGCACACTTGCAACTATGGAGTGTGAAGCAAACTGTTTTTGGTGTGCGATCGCATTCGTTAAAAGAAAAGCCCCGGACATGTAAAAACCCACTTAAATAAGTCGTTAATACTATATTCAGTAACAAGAATTCTTCAATTTCTGACACAGGACTCCACTTATAGATTTTTTCCCGATCAATACATTCAAACACTTCAGTTTTTGTATCTTGAAGATTATACCAACTGTTTTTTAGATGTGTACTGATTCCACTTTGAATTCTTTCCAGCCCTGTAAATGCTTAAGGGAAGGTGCAAATGACCAGATGCATTTTCCTGTCGATTTTAGTGGATAACCACTTGCTCATGGGTTTAAATGCCAAGATCTGTAATGAATAAATAGCTGGATGCCCCTGGAAGAGAACGTTTAGCATTTCCACACACATAATTTTCCTTTATTTTTCCCCTCCATGTCCTTTGGCCTTTGAAATAATCAAGGCAGTTCATTTTTATTGTATGTACAGTTGTACCTTTCTTCTCAGTTATGTTAACACCTCATTTGTCAAATTTTGGACGGGCGGTGGCCTCCAGCCTTCTCGGTCTGATGCAAGGTCTTCTGTGATGTTAAAAACTCTCATGCCTGCATTTACGCTGTCTAGCCATGTTTTACCCCACCACCCAAGCCATCACCCCCAGCCCTTATATATGCATAGATACATATTTATATTTTTATTTGAAAAAGTCATTTTCTCTCTTTCATTACGCGCACAGGAATACCAGATAAAGCCGGGATACGTTCATGTTGTTGGAAGGTTAGTTTATTTTAAGTATTATTCACTTCATTTGAAGCCTTTTTTTTGTTTTGCCAAACAGATAGTATAACCATGACTGTTTAGCTAAAATGAAAAATAGTTTTTGATGCTCTTTCTAACTACCATGTTAAATACACCATATGCAAGCTTTCACTGTTGCCAGTTTTTTTAAGAAACAGTATTTATTATTAACATTAATTGCACAACTAAATGTAATAGAGGATAATTCTATCATAAAAATGGTTTACAAAAATTTTATTTCATGTTTTTGAGATGCCCCTTATGTAATGATTATCAAGTTAATTATTTATTTGTTGAACATCAAATTATTTGTTTTCCATATTAGTGTTACAAATTACAGCACCATATTTACTAATATCAGGCGGACCATAACTGATAGTTATACAATGACATACCTTTAATTGCATTCTGTATTCTTGACTGATAACTGTAAGTATTAAGTATGACCAATCAAATAGTTTTAGATATAACCACTCATCACATCTGCACAGAATAAATAGCATGTGTAGATTTTGCTACCGAAGAAGGGGTACCGAATCCTTGCAGGAACTTGACTATATCCTTGTTTACTGCAAGTGGAGGAGCAGCGCTCACGGTGCTGAGGCCCACAACACCATCTCTACTGTAGGCTTGGATCACAGAGTTTTCTTTTCCAAGATAAGATTCAGCTGAAGGACAGCCAAACAAGCTAAGAAAATCAAATATGACTGACAGCGCTTCTTAGCATCATCTGAGATACAACAACAGTACACTGTTGCTGTCAAAAATCGATTTCAAGTGCTTAAGACGGATGATAATGAAATGAGGTATGAGGAATTCGTGGAGGCAAAAAGGCAAGCCGTGGAGAAATGTGCCCCAAAGAAAGCCAAAAGGAAGTCAGTACATATTTCATTCAATCCAGGTGTAGTAGAGGCAAGACAGACAGCAGATTAGAGCGAATAGCTTGGGAAGAGCTTGAAGAGTGTATCCGAAATATTGAAGCAGTGCATGGAGCTCAGAGATACGCAAAGGCCTGGATAGCGGTAATTGAGGTGAGTAGTCTCCAGAGTGGTAAAGAAGGGCAAGTCTAAGGGAACAGTGCAGAGGAGAGACTCTCCACTTGGTTCTTCTACTGCAAGTATCTCCTGGGCAATCCCCTTAATATAAAAGATCCGGACGAGGAGATACCAAACATCTTCAAGGACCCACACATCAACGACGACCTCTTCCTTATGGAGGAGTTTTAAAAGGTAAAGACACCTCTGAAGTCAGGAAAAGCTGTAGGTCCAGCTAACATCCCACCTAAAATGTTTAAAGCTTGTGACTTGACTTTGATGCAATTTGCCTTGACTTCTGCAACAAAGCCCTCCCTGAAAATGAGAAACCCTAGCGCTTGGCATTTATGAACATTGTACCCTTTCCAAAATCTGGGAACTTATCAAATACCAACAACTATCTGGAGATCAGCCTGACTTGTATTTTACCCAAAATCTACAATCAGCTGATACTATACTGCATGCGCAGTGTGATCGACTTCAAGCTCATGATCAATTAGAATGGCGTACGCACAAAGAGCCACGGTAGCACAATTGCTGACCTTAAGAAGAATTTTAGAGGGTATGAAAAATAAATAAATTTGCCAGACATTATCACCTTCATCGATTTCAAGAAAGCATTTGATTCCATCCACAGGTATAAATGATGAAGAACCTTAAGGGCATACAGTATCCCGCCGAATCTTCTCACAGCCATCGAGGAGATGAACACCAACACAAAAGCGAGGGGTAATTTTACCCGATAAAAAGACTGAGCAGTTTGACATCACAGCTGGTGTTCTACAAGGAGATATCTTGGCTCCGTTCTCTTCGTCATCCTGTTGGACTATACAATGAGGAGAGCTATGGAAGGAAAGGAGGAGGACCTTGGCTTCCCAATTACACCACCTTAGTCCAAGAGACACCCCAAAGGAGTTCTTGCAGACCTGGATTTTGCAGGTGTCATCGCCATGCAGTCTAATGCTAAAGAAGAAGCTCAGGAGCTCCTCCCGTATGTACAAACAGAATGTAAGAAGGTTAGGCTAGGTGTTAATGGCTGTGAAGCCAAGTCCCTTGCGTACAACATAGAGAACCCTTCATCACTTCACACCAGAGATGGCACAGAACTAGAATGGAAGCTGGACGAAAAAGTACCTCGGGTATTGGGTAGACAGTTATGAAAAAGTCATTGCAATCGGGAAAGCTCTGCCCTGGCAGTGCCTTAATGGGTTGACAAAAATCTGGACTTTGACTATTCCCTTTAATTTAAGAATTGCGGAAAATAGCAAAATTTTTCTTTTCACCACACAAGCTTGTACATACTACCTGCCCACTTGGATTGTTTTTTGACCAATTATTTCCTACTTTTCATAACTTATTCGAACTACTTAAATGTTGTGGCCAAGGGGGCAAATTCTAGATGAAGCTTCTAATGACCATCTTTCTTGACTGTGTATACCATACTGAGTTAATGTCTAAGGTACATCAAAATTCATCAAGCATTTTAACAACTGACAGACAAACGTAAAGGATAGAAAAAAAACCACTACTTCTTGTTGAATTATTCCATCATTGACAATTTTGACCACAGAACGAGCAAAGAGTTAAAAAAATACCTTCTTGTGTGTCTTTATTAATGAAACTGCATGTAATATGTGTATAATACAAAATAATTTTTCTTCAATTCAATAGATCCTTTTGAATTACCTTCCTTATGATACATCAGAATGGGATGATTTTTTGAGAAAAAAAAGGTATGAAATCAGATATCTTTTTCTATTTTCACTGTGAAAAAAAGGAAGAAATCATTTATTAAAATTTTTAATGTTGTAAATTTTATATAGGTCACTTTTTTTAAAGAAAAAAACATTAAGGAACCTATACCACAGAATGAACTACAGGTTAAATTTTAGTGACAATTGATTCCTGCACAAAGGCAGCAAATGCAGACATGGTATGGTAGTATTTCACAGAAATATCTTGAGCTCCACCACCGAAGTTATTTTAAAAAGTTGCAAAAGTAATTTTTAGAAAACTGTTACCGCCCAGTGTTTTGAAATTAGAGTTTTTGTGAGAAGAGTCAATATTGAAATATTTTATTTTCTTAAATAAAAAAAGTTTTAGGGGGCACTGAATAGCTGAATAAATGTCACTGAAATTTAACCAAACCTAATTTGCCGCAACCCAATTTGTTAATTTACCGTGCTCACGGTAGCACTGCAGTTCCGATAGTGTTTAAAATCACCTGGTTTTCCAGATCAGCCGCTCCTTTCTCATTCTGCGGTTTGGTCCACGTTTCACTTAACTCTTTAAAAAATGGAAATGGCCGTTCTCCTTTTTTTAAACCTATTCTGTTGAATTTTGCAAGCAATATTGTTTTTAACAATGTTTGAATGACCCTCGAAGACTTCTATTTCTGAAAAAAGATTTTTAAAGGCGGTTTATGCCTGCCTGAGTATGAGTTTTTTGCCACCCTGCTCAGGAGGGCTTGCTTGACGTTGATTATTCAATTGGTTGCTTTTCCTAGCTGCGAGGAATCACTGAGATAGTTATTCTACATACATACTGCCGGTTAATCTTGCAGTTTTTAGTTGATTACCAAATATAGGATTATAATGATAACTCATCTGTCTTCAAAAAGTTCAGTGACATTACGTTGACCAGCAATTGGTTGACAGGACAAAAGGTTGACAGACATTTGGTTGACAGTTGTTTGGTTGACACTCATTACTTTGACACACAAAACGTTAACGAGGACAAAACATTGACGAGGACTATTGGTTGACAAGTCAGAATGTGACATGAACATGTACATGCATGCAAGAGCCCCAGAGTACTTGGCACATAGTTGTTTTTTTTCATACTGAGTTACACAATGACCTTGTTGCTTAATCCTCTGAGGTAATGTAAGATTGTCCATCGTCTTTATTTCTGCTGATACTAGTTGACAGTATTGTTCATTCTCCTGTATTTTGTAACTTGCTTCCTTGACATGTTTTGTGGAACAGCGTTATCCCCTGCATGTAGTTGTATTATTGCTGCATCGACGTCTGTCCGTTCTCTTTTCATTTTGCCCAGTAAGGCGAACATAGATTCCTTATGTTTGTTGAGCATCCGATTAAATTTTTTGTGTCAACCTTCTATGGCATTGTTTGTGCGAGATTGGTTATGGATACAACTCTCGTATGTCCGATGTATCGATTTTCTGTCACATGTCACCTTTCTCCTCGAATGAATAGGCATCTCGCGTGAAAAATATTCTGCAAATTATCGAGCGGTACGAATGCCAGGGATATCATACAATGTAAAAACTTCTTCACGACACCGTCCTCCATATCATATTCTTGTTGCAGTCCCAGTTCTTATTCGGTAGAGGGATTGCGCAAAATTGAAGAATCGTAACGACAGTCTTATTTGCTTTCCCTGGTGCCTCTTCGAAGACCAAGACTGCTCTTAAGTTGTGCTCACAGGATTGTCTTTTTGCATTTTTCTTGCGTTTTTTTTGTATGATGTTCAGTATTCTTGTATATAACGCTTGTTGTTGGTTGGAACGTATACCAAAGGAAATATTTCCTCATTTACTGTACCGTGAGGCGTAAATAATTGGTAGAAGACCACCAGAACTGCTTTGAAAGTTCCATCGGCATACCAAGTGGCGGGCCCAAACGGTCGTCGAATGCTTCGCTCGTTTGCCAAGACAACGAAGCGCTGGCCCGCTGTTCCATCTTCCGGCTCTGCACTATCGTATAATAGAAATAGTTCCCCGGCAAATGTTATGTCATAAGGTGGTGCGATCAGCAAGTTTTGCAGGGTTGTTGGATTTGCTGGCCAAAGGGACTGCCTTGCTTTGTTGATAGTTTTCCACGTAGATTGTTTTTTTCGGCAGATTTACTAATGCTGCATCATCAAGCTCAAGCATTTCCTCCCGGATTATGGCAGCAGGATGGACACCGGGTTGGTCGACTGCCTTCTGCTTTAGAGTAGCCTTCACTTGTTTCACTTTCGCGTCGTTGTGGTCTGGTACATCTTCGTGCTATGTAGTTGGTCGTATATTTATCTCTCCGTCTACGTCCTCTGTTATTGCTTTCACTTTGCATGTGAGTCGTTGCACATAGATCTAATATCCTTTGCCATTCCTAGTTCTTTGGTGGGTGTACATATATCCTCAGTATGCCAGTTTATTTTTTTCCTTCTGTGACGTGACGAATTGTGCCTTATTGTAGTTTAAGATAAATAGTTTTGAACAAAGGAAATTAAAGAACAAATGCTATTAAATTTTCTGCCAAGTTCATCAACTTACGATATTAGAGTTTGAACAATTATGATGTGATACTTGAAGCCGTGTGGAAAAAGTACAGAATATTGGTCATTTTTTTTTATACATAGTATTTTAATACGGTAAATACTGTCAACTTGATTCAAGTTGACATCAGGAGTTGCCTTCCTGTCAACCTTTTATTAATGTCAACCTTTTGTCTGTCGACCATTTCTACTGTCAACCAATTGACTATCATCCTTTTGTCCCATAACCCTCCAGACCAACAATAAAAAAAGAAGTATAGTTTAAAGTATTTTTAGAAAAGTATGCTCTTACCCAAAACGTTTCATGTCTAATTCAGCGTTTAATCACATAAACCCTTTGTTAATGATATCCATTTCGTATTATAGAGACCTGTATCAACAATATATTAATGAGATTGTGATTCATCCATCAGCTGTATGTGATGTAGAGAAGCATTTGGATCATGTGAGTATTTGAATCATATTTCATTGCATTGTTCTGAATTTATAATTTATAGGGGGAAAACTATTCTTAATAAAAGAGAAAGGAATGCCAAAATAGAAACCTTCAAACGTTTGTGCTTGTAATTGACATCTTGCCCTCTTTAGATACGATGTCCAATCATGTCGCCGGCTATCAGAGTAAACGTATTCTGTCTGCCCTGCCTGCTGCACTAAGTGACGGTAATAAAACTTAAATATAATTGGAACTATAAACACTTGCAACTTATACATTGAAAGCAACACAGTTCCCGGACGAAATATGTCGTCCTACCCACCCACGCATTTCTGTGGTAGATACCTTTTAAATACCTAGCCTTGCAAATCTGATCTTTTGGTTCCACTGTCTAGTATAATGACATGAATATTGGGCCGCAACAAATCTTTTTAATGGTATAAAAGAAAGCAATAATTTGCATGACTCCCACTTCAATACTAAAAAGATTTTCCTGCTTCTCACATAAAGATAACTGCAGTAAATTTGAGTCAATGCAATGAATTTTAACTCAGTTTTTGGTTGAGCCTTCACAGTATTCTTCTTCTTCTTCAAGTGTCAGGTCAACCATGGCGCGCCAAAACTCCCTGTTGTCCGTCTTCCTTTTCCGCCGGCTTTCGTTAATGTATTTTGCGTTGTCCATGGATTAAGACTGTCCATGGATTAAGACTGTCCATGGATTAAGACTGTCCATGGATGTTATTCTCTGCCTGCCCCTACTTTTCGTCCCTTCTAGCTTACCACCTATCATCTGCTTTTCAAGTTCGTCTTTCCTACATACGAGTCCTAGAAATTCAACCTGCCTCTTACGGATTGTTTTCATGAGCGATCTTCTGCAATTTGCTGTTTCTATCACCTCCTTGTTTGATTTTTTCTCCTTCTACGATATCTTTAGCATCCTTCTCAGATACCACATTTCAACCACCTCTGATCTTTACGCATGCAGCAGTAGAGACCATACATATGTCTTCAGTGCCCTGATCTTAACTGATGTTCCTGTTGGTAAAGATTGTTCTCAATTTGTTGAATGTGTTTCTTGACATTGGAATTCTGCTTTTTATTGTGGACAAACATATTGCATCTGATGATATTGTACTTCCTGGATATCGAAAACTGTTCACCTGTTGTATTCTTTCACCTGAACATTCGATCGTGCAAACAGGTGCTGTCGCCTGCTTTGATATAACGAAACATTCTGTTTTTTGCTGTTCAGTTCCAGGGCTCTCTATCTGCCTTTTTCCACAACTTGAAGTTTTTCTTCGGAGCCGGCAATCGGTGTCATCAACGTATCGAAGGTCTTTCAGGTCTTCACCCCCAACTTCGATACCATCCATTTTACTAATGTTACGCAGTATTATCTCACTATGGGTATTAAAAAGACCTGGTTGTATTACACAACCCTGTCTTACACAACCCTGTCTTACACAACAACGGATTGGTTTGTAAGTGCTGAGTTCCTGATCCGTCCGAATTACTGCGATTTGCTCCCAGTAAAGATTTGTTAGAATTCTGATATCTTTGTCATCAATGTTGAGGTTGGAGATGAAATCAAACAAATCTTCATGTCTCACTTTGACAAAGGCTTTTAAGTAATCAATAAAACACAGATACAGATCCTTTTGTACATCTACTGATCTTTCCATAAGCACTCTGAGTGTGAAAATTGCATTTCGTGTACCATTACCTAGCAAAAACCTAATCCATGTGTGTGAAATTTCTGGATGGCGCCTATTTATCAGTCTCTTCATTTATACGCGCAGAAGAACTTTCGTGAAATGACTCATTACACTTATGGTTCTGTGTTCGCTATCGGTCGTGCGTGCCTTCTTCAGTATTGGTATGAATATAGACTTTTTTCAAGTCACCTGGAAGTTCTCCAGTGTTATAGATCATGTTTAACAATCTGGTGATTGCTTTTATTCCAAGCTCTTCAGTATAGAAAGCAAATAAAGTGGTGGTGGTACAGTTGGGAATAAAAAGGAGTATGTTCTTCTTTGGTTGACATGGTACAATAGAATGATTAACTATATGTTAAATTAGAATTCAGTTATTTTCAATTCTCTCGGAACTGATGATTTCAAAACCGAATGATTCTTTATTACTAACGCTTCTATAATTTTTATTCCAAATACTGTTAGCACAGACAAGTGACAGTTTAATAGAAAATTGGCAAAAATAGCGATGCAAACAGTCAGTTTTGTACCAACCGCTTACGACGATTTCTGATGTCTTCCGGTCTACGCTTAGGACGGAATTGTGGAGTGCTGTTGTTTAGTTGCTGTGACCATGAAATATTAATTATCTACAACGGATTTTATTTTATTTACCAATGATTACCCTGTAATCAGTTACTGGTTTTTGTAGTGTTTCATACAAACCTGCAACGAAATTCAACGAAAATATTACGTTTTCAGATGATTATTTTTGAAAGCACTACAATAGCACTAAGATAGTACTACGAAAGCACTACGATTCTTTGAAAAGTTTCTATGAAAACCCCTGAAGGTTGTTCAATTTGGCAGTAACAATAACTCCTATGCCGCGTCATTTCCGCGCTTCCCAAATCGTTCATTGTACCCCCGATTGTTCTTTGCATAGAATAATCTCACACACCGCTATTGTAGCGGAAGGACAATTCATTCTTTTCTTAGGACATCGTTTCCTCTTTATTGACTTTATTGCGGATATGGTGTCTTGATCAACTTATTATACATATGAACGGCACTATACGTATAAGTGGCACTATACTTATAAATGGTACCGTATTTGAACCAATGTTTGAAGTCAAAGGAATGTCATTAATTGCTTAGTTGTCATTTATTTTACCACTTGATTAGTTAATTTGAGCATGCCATTTGATGTTGGCCAATTGCGCCTGAACAAATTTTTACTAAAATAGCCTGTGCTGATAATTTGAGATGGGAGAGCCGGCACCAGTACCAGCAAAACAGCGTTCAAAACTGGAATTGTTCGTCTGGCTGAAATAAAGTATTTGGAAATGGAAGGTGACGAGTTGCCTCAAACGTAAGTTATTCACTGTTTTTAAATGAATTCGCAGAGGACCGAAACTTCGTGGTTTGCGAGTAAACGTTTTGGAAGGTGACCTTAGTAACGTTAATTGTGTTAAAATAGCTAATAAAGGAAATCTTCTGAAGCTTAATCTGAGGCTTCTCCATAAATAGAAGGCATAAAACTCTATGAAGATGTTTTCTGATTTGTACTTTGCAGGAGGCTGTTGACTTGTGGCCAAGAGAAAAAGGTTTTTTCTTGTACCGTATGAAGAGTTTTTGAGACAGGGCCACATATATTCGGTCTTCTCTTTACTTTAAACGTCAATGTCTAGAATTAAATGTGACTATTTGTTTATTAATGGAATATAGTTTGTTGAGTAGAGTAAGCACAAAATATTCAGTTTGATTTGAGAACAGCACAGATTTTTTGTAGATACCTGAAAAGGTTTTCTGCGTACGGAGAAAGGAAGTACTTTCAAATGTATTATACTGAGTTACGAAAATTGAGAGATGATGAATAGAAAGAGAAGTTTCCTTATACTATCAAATTCACGAACAGGATCTGTGGTCTAGACAGGAAGACTCTGCTTTAAAAGCAGTTGAGGACGTATGTGGAGTCATTAGTAAGCCTCTGTATGGTAGAACTGTTTGGTGGCAGCAGTATATTTAAGTTGCTATTTAGAAGAAGAAGGAGAGCTTTAAAGGAAAAGCCATCTGATGAGAGTGAAGCGTGGTATACCAGGAATAAGAAGAGAGCAAAAAAAGCTGTGGTATATGCGATGAAGAGCAAAGCAGAAGAAGAACTAAATCAAATTGGTAAAGGTGGAAATGTCGCATTTCATGAGCTGCGAACATCAAAGAAAGATTCAAGTGATATTGCAGGTAGCAACTAACTGAAAAGCAAAGATGGGGAATTGTATTTACTGAAAATAATCGAAAAAGAGTTTGAAAAGGGCATGTGAAATGTATCATGAATGAAGATAATTAATCGGATGGTATTGTGGATGCTGATAAAGTTGAAGGTCCAATACAACCATTTGACATAGAGGATGTTGAAAAAGTGTTGATGAGTGTAAAGAATGGTAAAGGTACTTGACTACCTTGAATTTTTAAAGAGCATTTAGCAGGGCCTCAGCATGGAAACAGGTAACTATGGAGATAGGAAGTTGTATCCTGAATGAAGATGATATGACACAAGACTGAAGGGCTAGTACAGTCGTTACTATCCACAAGACGAAAGGTAATGTAGTGGAATGTAGTTATAATTGAGACGTTAAGCTGGTAGAGCATAAGGTAAAAGTTGTAGAAAGGTTTTTAGAGGAAAGACTGAGGAACATTGTGAAGGTTGACAGAACTCACTTCAGTTTCATGTCTGGTAAAGCAACAGTTGATGTCATCTGTATTGTTAGAAGACTGCAGGAGTCTTACATGAGGAAGAAAAAGCAGTTGTTCATGTATTTGTTGATTTAGAGAAAGCATTCGATTGAATTCCCACGAAAATCATTGAATGAGCTTTGAGAAAGAGAAATGTTCCAGAGGGTTTATTACAAGCAGTAATGTGTTAGTACAAAGAACCCAAGAGTAAAAGTTGATGAAAGATGCTCAGTGGAGTTTAAAGTTGGAGGTAGTGTTCGTCAAGGATCTGTGCCTTACCATTCTTAATTGGGGTTTTTTTAGACGTAGAGTACCTGAATTCGATAGGAAAGGTAATTTGTATGAATTGTGGTACGCAGATGATCTAGTTTCGATGGCAGAAATGATGACGGGGCTGTAAATTCAATTTAACCGTTGGAATTCAGTCTTTGAAACGAAAGGCCTGAAGTGAATCTTGGCAAAATATTGATTTTGGGATGTGTAGCTGAAGAAGTTGTTGCAGCGGAGGCCAAAGTTGATCCGTGTGGGGTTTGAGGTAAAAGCGCAAAGATTAACTGTATTCGTTGCAAAACCTGTCAGAAATGAATCCTTGTGCGTTGTGCTAAAGTAAAGAGAGCCAACGAAGGTATGATTGGAAGAGTTGAATGCACTGTTTGTGTTTGGAAAACGCAGGATAACCAAGAAGATGAACAACTATAAGTGAGTTAGGAAAAGTGGATAATTTTTGTTAAGTAAATGCTTAAGTAAAATATTAGCGCAATCATAGATGTTGATTTCTACAAACGCAGGGTTGAACTACCTGTAATTGGTTGAATATGGGTCAGAAAACGTAGCAACATAGGTATGAAACATTTAATGAAAAGAGAACTTGAGTACAAAGGTAAGGACAAATCGCGGACGACAGAAGAAACGTAATAAGAAGTGTTCAAGAGTTCAGATGCAATAAAATGGCTTGTCGTAACAAGGTCATGTATTCTGATAAAGCTATCGACAATATACTAAGACGTATGAGGTGTTTAATATTAAGAGGAATAATCAGTCGACCCGGATACTTGCTTTCAAAACTTAAAAAACACTATTGAGCAACGGGGCCACCATCTTCAAGACCATATGTACAGAAGGCATACCGCTAATGAGCAGCAGAAATTGCTCTAGTTTCATTGATTTTCATAAAAATAGTCAGTTATCTGGTCATGCTAAGTAATGGCATGACAGGACATTAGAAACGCGTAAGATCTTGATATTTGCCAGTTTAAAAAATAATAAGCAAAATTTAATATTCGATTCAAAACCCATTGACACGACAGAAAAGCTTAGCAATTTCTTTCCCCATTTTTCTATTTAGTTTTTTTCATAAATTTGGCAAAAGCAGACTTGGATCTTACGAGCAAAAGATTCCCAGCAAATATCATTAAATACAGTATTGAATGGGACCTGAATCAAGGAAGGAGTACTTTAATTACATTCAGATTGTTTCAAAACTTATCAAACAATCGAAAAGCTCGATTTGTGAAGATTGATTTTAAAGACTTAACTTGAATTAACATTCAGTAACTAAACACCTACTAAACCAATCACTTGTAGTTCAAATTCGATCAAAAAAATTAATAACAATATTATTCAAACAATAAAAATGAGTAGAGGGCCATTGTTTGACGACACGAAGGCTTGTGTAAAAAAGGATAAAGACACTCCATCTAACCATAGGAGTGCTCGACGGCGTAGAGATATGCAAACTGGTGAGCTTGTATTTGTTGAACAAGGTCACTGCAGTCAGGAACAAGCACTACGTTGGACTATAGAGAGATGGTGACTTTGTTGTAGCCATGGATGCAAACGAGCATAAAATGAAAATCCGGAAAGTAAAAAAACACCAAATTTGAAAAAAAAGACTGAATCCTGAATAATAAAAAAAATCACCACAAAAGCCTTGCAATTGACTTGCTCTGCTTTATGCGAGGACGAATTGAAAACCGGCTGCAGCAGCTATACAAGCCCATTTCGACACGGAAGCATAAATTAAGACTGAACTACGAAAGAGAATCTGGCACTTAAAAGATAACAATATGTGAACTAGTATGGAGCTAAACAGACCGCGTATCGCCTTGCAAAAACATCACCAAAACATTTGTTCTTTGCCTAGCAGATAAAGTTTCTGTTATATACCCTAAACCCAAAGAATTATTAAACAAAAACGTAAGGAACTTGTAAATGAATGCGTGCACAGAAAGAAATATTCAGAGAAGGCACTAAGTTTAGTTTATTATAGATATTTAAATCCGTTTTTTGTTTCATCTGTTCCTTTTGTATTCGCAACGATAGCTCAGGTGGTAGAACACGTGGCCTTGGCAGCCACAGGCACTGGTTCGAATCCAGCGCAAACATTTCGACAATTTGAAATCTTTTTTAACATTTCATTCCCTTTCCCTCCATGTATGTTGTGACCAGTTGATTTGACATTAAAAGGGAACTCGTTCTGTGAAAGGCTCAGCCCTATAGTTGTGATTAGGATGTGATGTCTAATAATAGGGATCTGGAAAAAGCCTTATTATGGAAGTGAAAGATATCGTTACAACAATAATCTAGCTTAGAGGGAGCTCCGATAGGTCTTGTGCTAGAGCATTTAGCAATGATAGCCATAGGGACTGGTTCGAATCCAGTTCGATGGTAACATTTCTCACTTTTCTACAATCCCAAACCCTTTCGAGATGTATTTTATTATTTTCACAACTTTGTTGTCATCTGCACTTTTTGGAATGCTTCTTTGCACACTTATTCTGGAGGCTTAAAGGAAGCACTGGAATTTCCTGGCATCTTGCAGACTGACACAATGGTAATAAGAATCCTGGACAGCAAGGAAAACATGCGGTTGGTGAGTTTGGAATTCCTACTTGCACACCCCTAGTTCCCGACCTATTTGAATATTTTTACAATGGCGTTGCCTTGCTCCAGCCAGTACTCATTTTAGATTTTTCCCCCTGCGCCCTACCCAGCTCTGGCGCCTAGCTGTAGTGGCGGCACCATACCCGACCCTAAAACAGCAAACCAATATTTTGAAGACACTATCAGAGTGGAGCAAAAATTATTGTGTTATATGCTGCTGCAGCGTTAGTGGTGCGATTTTGCAATACCACTCCAGCTGGTCCTAAAACGAATTGATCAGTAGGCTCAGTTTGTTCAATATTTTTGTCAACCGACATACCTGGCAAGGTGGCTATAGCCAGCCCGTTGTTTCAGGAAAATAGCAATCTGAAAATTTTTCAACGCATTTGGCCATCCTGTTTTGCTGTATTTTTAAGCTCCTGCAAATGTCATCGAATACGTTTGTGACCTTCGTACTTGATAGCATTCACCTCTTCTGTTTTTTTGAAGTTAGCACTGTTTTCAGATTTCTGCAGAGACCAGGAAGCAGTGAATTGCAATGATGAAATTAGGATACAATCAAGCATATCAATGTGTTCTCAGATATGTAACAACAAATTTAGGCTTGCTGACCAATAAGAACATCAGTGTTTAGTGGGTGTCAAAGTTTGAGAACCAATAGCAAAATAGTTTAAGGGGTGTCTTGTCCCCTAATTATGTCCTTGTCTTTTGTGAAGAGAGAAAGGCTTTAGACCAGTCAAATTGGCGTACGAAATGGCTAGCAAGCCAATAAAGAACTTGCTTTATTGACAAGATACACAAACGCTTTGTTTTTGAGTTGTTTTTCTTGTTGGAAGAAAATTGTGTAGAAAATTAGAAAGTCATTTGAGGATAACAGGCCATTTTACTCGCATTTGAAGTCTCACAAGAGTATTTTATTTGAAAGTAGAGTAGTTATAGCGGAAAATTAAATACTTAAACCATTTAAAATATATACAGGGTGACAAAAAACCCGGTCATCACCAAAAGTCGAATAACTTTTAAAAATTTTATTTAGATCATCACAAAACTTCAGCCACATTAGGTCAATGTAACAGGCATCCCCAGAGTTGCACGTCTGTACCACAAAATTCTTTGTTTCACTGCGCTCAAAAATCTGCTGCAAATGAAATCCCCGGCACTGCAGGCACACTTGGATCCGGCGGGCAAAGTTCTCGATGACTCTCCCGCATTCCTCGGCATTTCTCGGGATCGCTCTTATGGCTGCTGTGATTGCTGCCTTCAGGTCAGGTATAGTCCATACACCTTGTTCGTAAGATATTCTCACAGATAAAAATCTGTGGGGTTCAGGTCCGGTGAATGTGGCGACCACTCCGGGTCACAACTGCGGCTGATCAGTCAGTCAGGAAAACGCTGCCGTAGCCATGCCATAAGGTGTGGGAATGGCACCATCCTGGTGGAACCACTAGAGGGCCCTGGTGACCCCTCTGTGGACCAAGTGCCGCCCAGAACATGCCAAGCAACTGAACATATCGCTCACTGTTGATTGTCACAGACCGCTTGTTGACGTCCTCGAATCAGAATGGCCCAATGATGCCATGTTTGGAAATGGCGACCCAGGCAGTGCATTTCACAGAGTGTAATGGCCTTTACAGACATTGCTCATGGGGTTGTGCTACCCAAGAAGATATTGTTCTTAGAGTTCACGTGACCTGACAACAGAAAATGAGCCTCGTCCGAAAACCAGACATTGTCAAGGAAGTCTGACACATTGTCAGTCTTGTTGCAAAATCACTGGCACGTGATCACTCGCATTCTCATGTCGTCAGGTGTAAGATTTTGTTTCGCCTGTATCCTTACAGGATACAGGTGGAGATCTGTGAACAAACTTCTCCTCACGACGCTCAGACTTGCTTGGGCTACGGACACCAGTCTCTGACTACAGCAATGTTATGTGGTGTCCTTGATGATTTCTGTCGTCCAGAGTGTGATTGTCTGTGGTTATGCACAGTCCCATGGGTTCGGAATTTGTTGACCCATCTGTAGATCATTAAGTGGACAGGAAATTCACGACATCCGAACCGTTCTCTGAATTCCAATTGAACTGCATGGATAGACTTCAGCCGAAGATATGCCTCATCTATAAATGTCATTTTCTCAGTAGTTCATGGCATCTCGAAGCTCAGATTTGGTAGACTCTTCGAAGATTGATTCTTCTTGACAAATCTGAAAAAGTAAAAAGAATTGATTAATTATTTCAAAAGTTATTCAAGCTTAGTTGATGACCGTTTTTTGTGTGTCACCCTGTATATACCTATAATTTTGAGGGTTGCTTGATCAGCCTCCATATCATAATGCCGATATTAGGTAGATGCCTATTCGGGTCAGATATAACTATTTGACACACGTTGAAACCACAATTGGGAAGACGGAACTGGGCTATAAGTTTTATGTATGAAATACCCAAGAATCCCGACTTCTGCTGCAAAAACACGTATAGAAATGTTGAATTAAGGGGGAGAGAAGGTCTTGTTCAGCTGCTGCTATTAAGTTCTATTCGAGAGTCAAACGTTCATATTGTTTTTTTGCTACGTAATGAAAGCCTTGCCAGATTTTTCTACATAGCCTTGAACCTCACAAAGAAGGATATTCTTTTTGTATTAATTTGTTTCTTTGAATTTTCAGTGCTAATTGTTTACGTAAAGAAGCAACAGATAGGGTGCGAACTGTAGCTGACCATAAGAATTCTAGTTTAATTAGAGTTAGCAGTATTTCACCTTTACTCCTTAATTTGCTTTGTATCAAATAATAGTAATATGCCGAGTTTGCTCAGTTACTATTCACCTTTAGATGTTTAATTTAATATTTAACGGATATTTAAACTGGACTTACACTTCAGCATACAAAAACAGTTATAAATGTGTGTCCAGTAAAATAAAATATGAAAATAATAAAATAAAACTATAAAAAGCATAAAAAGATCATTATAGTATTAGAAAAAGAAGATTATGTGGAATATTTATCTAAAAGATCTAGAAACTTTAATTTACTTTTTATTATCATATCGTTCTAATCATCATCATCATCATCGCCGCGGCCTCGGCCGAGATAAAATTCACTACACCTTTCGAGTATACCCTATCGGTCATAGCTGTCAGAAAGGGCTTCCTTGGCAATGGCGATCTCCCTGTATATGATTTCTGGTAAGGTGAGCTTCCGAGATCGCTTGAGTGATGATGGGTGCCTCCATAAGAGGAACGAGGACACAGTCTCGTCTGGGGCACATGTACAGTGTCCAGCAAACTGGATGCATATCCTCTGGACTAAGGTTGATATCCTAGTTAGGTCACGGTATATCAGTTGGATGTTTTTTCCATGAAAGATTTAATGCTCTTCTGAGATTTAATACTCTTCTGAGATTTAATACTCTTCATGCCCTTCCTCATATTAAAACCTTTTTCAGAGTTTATTGTTTGTCATCCTAGATACTTGTAGTCTTCAACACATTTGAGAATGTTATTTGAAAGAGTTTTAATTTTGTTGTTATTGTATCCACGGATTACAATGATGAAGAGGATTGGTGCAAGTGTATTGCCTTGACGAAAACCAGTACGAATGTCAAAAGGGTCTGTTTTGCCATCCGGTATCAGGACAGTGGAGCGTGTGTTTGTATACATATTGTTTTTATAGCTTCAATGATTTCTGTTGGAATGCCATAAAGATTTCGAACATTTTCTTGCGGTTAGCAGAGTCAAAAGCCTTGAAGTCAACAAAAATGAGATGCAGCTTTATCACAAAAAGTGATTTCTTCAATTATTCTACGTAGTGTGAGAAATTGTCCAAGAGCAGAACCACCTGAGCGGAAACCATTTTTGGTTTTGCGTAGAAAAGGCTCTAATTTTGGACAAAGACAGTCTAGAAGTGGTTTGTTATATATTTTTGCAGCTATAGGAAGCAATGAAATACCACGATAACTGGTTGGTAATGTCAAATCACCCTTTTTGGAAATGTGTATGATTTGTGAACGTACCCGGATGCGTTGGGAAGTATGATTGGCAAATGCAAAATTACATCGGGTCGAGAAGCAATTGGTGAAAAATAGGGTCTTTCCACAAGATGGCCGGGATTTTGTCCGGACCAACAGCTTTGTTCTTCAGAACAAAAATAAGTTCTGCAATGCTATACTCGCCTGTTGGAATGCGCAAAGAAGTACTAATTTGAACTTTTGAGAGGGATTTATTTTCGGATAGAGTTGCGGAATGTCCAAGAAGATTTTTGAAATGACAAAGCCAGTTTTCCAGTCGTTTTTCCCCGACTAGCCCCTCTGGTTGTTGTTGGTGGTTTTGATCCTTTCTCTGAAAGTTGGTTTTTAGTTTTGCAGGCTACGGAGTGTTGTTGATATGAAGATTGGAAATATCATCTATTTTCTTTATTACGAATGCTACTTCCGCCTGAACATATGCATTATCGAGGGATTGGTTGGCAGCTGTTAAGTTGTCTTTATTTGTTCGAGATGGATGAGGATGTGAAATAGATCAGATTTTCTTGAGATTTTCTCTAGCTTTTGTTACACTGGTGTCTAAACGTAGCGGGTTTTTACGTGATTTTGGCTTTTTTGGAAGTGTGGATAGAACAACTTCCTCGTTAGCTTTAATCAAATTTTCATAGATCGAGTCGATGTTATCCGAATCAATATGAGAGTTATCAGAATCAAGATGAGAAAGCACTTGGAATCGATTGAACATGCTCACCGCATACTGAGAAGATAGATTTTTATCACGGGTGACTTTTTTCCAATCGATGGCTTTAATGGGATCAGCAGGTGACTTTTTCGAAACTTTCAAGCTTAGTTTCACCTTAGCAGAGATGATACGATGATCGGATCCGACAGAGGAGAAAGATGAATATGCTCGACAATCTTTGATGCTGTTCTGCCATTTCCTACGGACCAAAATGCAATCTAGTTGGGCTCTGTTCCCATAAGGATATTCAAATGTCCACAGCTGGTGTTTGGATTTCATAAACTTGGTTTTTGCTGGACAAAGATTGAATTCCTCCATGAGACAAACAAGGTGTTCACCATTACGATTGGTGTTGGTATGAAAGGTGAACTTAGCATCGTCAGATCCAAGCTTGGCATTGACGTCGCCGTGGATTAAAAGAAAATTGTGAGCTGGAACATTTTCAAGAGAAGATCGTAAAGTGTTATAAAACTGATCGATATCATTTCTATGTTTGACGAATTTTTCATGGCTTTTGGTGACAATAGAAGACCTGCACCGCCCACGGAAGAGTTGAAAGAATTTTTCCAACAAGAGGCAGTAGCAAGATGATAGTCTTCAATTTTTTGGTACACAATATCAATGTCAGAATGAAAGAAGCGATGCTCTTGAATAACAATGATATCAAATTTCTGATCCTTAGCACTTTTGATAAGTTCGTTTATATGAGATTGTGGATTTAGTGTTCTAGTGTTGAATGTGCTGATGAAAATACGATTTCTACATGAAACAAGTTTTGATCTCATTCCTTCATCGGGTACAGCCCGCCCCGAAGGGTCTAGAGCTGTTCCGTCATTGGTTCCAGTGAATGAAACAGATTCAGGACGTTGATCGAGAATAGCAGAGGCTGAACGAATATCTACTGGTCAACAAGAGTAATTGGCTTCCTGAGTATTTGGAACACTGGTGCAGTTAGTAGTGTAATTCATAATCTTGTCAGTAGCTGAATACTTGATGCACCGCTAGAGCTATGAAGGGTGTTTAAATCATGACACAATCACTAGATGGGTTGCCTACCATGGCTTAGAGAAGCGCATCCACCCTCGTCGAGAGAAGGCTATTTCGCGCCAGCTTCCCAAACTGGTATTTTCACAACCTTGCGGTGATCGTGAATCGTTCTAGTTAACCAACACTTCTTAGTTTGAATTCTGATTTTACTTCAGAAAGAGATGGTACAAGATTATGTTTTTTCCATCCTATCTTCAGAACTCCTATGAGCTTTCTTGTATGTGTTCTACTTAAACGGATGTTAGTCTTTGACGAATGCCAGTGCAGTTCAACGATACAAAGACACTTTGTGCTTTTAGCCCAAGACGTTTGTAGTTTAATGTATTTATATGATAATATATCACCTCAGTTTATGAAAACAAACTGTTTAAATTACCCTTTTTATTTTAGCCTCTGAATCCCAGCCCAAACAGCAACTGGCACACATTTTTTAAAGACAACGAAGTTCTTCTTCAAATAGACAGAGACGTCAGGTTAGTTGTGAATTTTCATCCGAATTCTAGAAAAATATTCATACAGTTTTATGGACAGAATATTGTTAAATGTGATATTCTTTTCCTGTCAATAAAAATGTCGTTTTATTAAACGGTATTGTCGCTTTACACCCCAGTCCAATGTGAAAATGAAAATTAGTTTATCACATTTTGTTATGATGTTGTCAGTCCATGGATATACTTTGACTTAGTTTTTAACCCAGAAAAGCAATCGTTTGAGTTCAAATTTCCCATAACTTTATTGTCATATTGTTTGAAAGTTTTATTCTTTTTGTTTTAAGCACGTATTCAGCTTGAACCTTTAATAAAAAAGATTTATAATATTGCCAAATACGCCACTAAAAGCGTACGTAGTTGGTGAAGTTTCCTAAGCTTGTTCTTGTATTTCATTGTAAAAGACCCACAAAGAAAGACTGCTTTGTTCGTTATTTCTTTCCCGGACCAATTTTTTTTTCATTATCCGCATGTATGCAACAGAAGTTACGTTGAAGCAGTTTTAAATATCGACCTATATTTCTTGTCGCAGCGTTATTTTTATAATAAGCTAAAGTAAAAGTTAATTTGTTTTGTTTTTTTGTTAAATCAAACACTGAAACAGTAAAAAGCCAGTAGATGCCGCCTTCTTCCCTTCCCTAGTTAAATACTTGTGGAAAGCAGTACGACGTTCTTGTACCTCGTCCAGTCTTTAGTAAGTGTTGAATTATGAATATCCAGAGCACGCGGTCCTGTTCTTCTTCGCTTTGCAGGTTCCTTCCTGCGACATTGAAAGTTAGCTTATCCATTTTGATCATCGCCTTCTCCCCATTCTTGCACCTAGCAGCACCGTGTTCACTACCCTCATCCCCACATTATTTGTCGCTTTCCTATCAACGTGCTGTAATCTTATGGTAGATTTTGCTTATCGCAGTCTTCTTTCAAAAAAACACGTTGCCTATTGTCTCTCCGACTAACACCGTAACGACCGTAGTAGCATTCTCATCTGGGCTACAAAAACTGTAAGGTATTAAAAACGATTAAATGGTTGAGACCTTTGCTACTTGCTTTCACTGCCCCCGACTGTACTTTTTCAGATTTCGCAAATTGAAACTCCTTTTCTTCCTTCGTTACTTAGAGGTCTTGTTAGGCGCTTCTGGTTACTTGATATCATATTCCCTAATGCAGTTTCTTAATCAAGGGGCTGGTGTACAATTGAATCTCGCAAATTATGATTTGAATGCTTTACTTGGTGACAACTATCTCTCTCTCTCCTCCCTCCGTCTGTGTGTCTTTCTGTCTGTCTGTCTGTCTGTCTGTCTGTCTCTCTGTCGCTCTCAATATATTCGAAGTACTTTTCTGTAGGAACTGTAAGAACTTTTCTCCGTATATTTGTAATAGTTTGAAGAGTGTAAAAGTGGGGTGGTGGGCATACTGGTAACAAAGGTAATACTTGGCAACTCGTTCAGCTGCAGGAAATTTTAACATCAGCGTTACGGTTATATTGAACGTCATGGCTTATAACTTCATCGCTGCTATATTGTCGTCATCACTGATATCACAGTCACTGCTCTTAGTACTTTCAACACTAATTGCCGCTATAATTAGTAATATCTTCGGTATTCTCGTCAATCAATTATTATAATCAGTATTTGTGCTGTATATGATTTAATTGAGAAGATGTTGTTAATCGAGTGGCTAGGAAGTCGCTTATTTCACGTCCAAACTGTAACGTTTGCTGTATTGGTAGTATGTTGAGGATGCTATGCCCGAATTTACAAAAGCTAACGATGACGGGTAGATACTCATGTTGAAAAAGATGAAAGGTAGGTATGGTAAGGATCTGCTGGCGATACAAACTAGAGGATGAAAATGTAGCCATTTATCCAGCTGGGGGTATGGTTGTTTGAATATTTAAGCTGATGGTGTGGTTAGACTTTTTTTTACCTCTTTGTGACCTCATGTGACGGGTGGTGTTTGGCCGACTTTTTGGAACATCATTCACAACAGGATCACACCAACATAACGCTGCAAAAAGTGCATAATATGGTTATAACAAGGTTATATAAGGGGATCAAGGCAAAACGTCGAAATTCGTCGACAAAAGGGTCTCCTTATTTAGAAATTTGTAACCTACTTTTTGGTAACATATCTGTTGTTCATGTTATCGTAATAAAGGAGTGCTGTGTGTATTCCATCGAAAGCAACAATTCTCCTATCATAGTAAGCGCTCAATCCTAACTTGTTCTTCGCATATGTTACAATGTAGTTATCAGGAATTCTAATACCTGTGTTTTGTGCTTTATTAATAGTACTCTTTAATGTAGCTTAGTATCGTTCCCATGTCATGTCATTCTGCTTTTTGCTAACACCCTTACAACTAAATTTAGCCTTCATCTATTCATCTTCAGCGTATTAGCATTTACGATTCAGAACAATCATTTTTGTTCCACAGAATTCTGCTTTATGTTTTGTCATGGTATTTTGTTAGCGATAAAAACTTTTCCTTGCCTTTGGTATACTGCCCTTAATTCTGGTCGAATAACAGTATTAATATTTTAAGCTGAAAGAGCCATGTACATCCAATCCGTATCTATCTGAAGAAGTTCAGAGTTTTCTCTATCCACATTTTTGTCCAGGAAATCGTAGTAAAATTCTAACATTCACAATTTTGCCAATTGTTAAACGGCAACCACACATTGGTATGGTCTGTTAATGTTAACTTGTCGCTTTCGCTCCTTTACTTCATACGTTTCGTTAGTAAAATCTAAATCATCAAGGAAAGGGTTCCTAAAGGCGTTATCAACATCTTTCTCACCCTGCGTATATTTGTTTTTGGTATGCTTTTCGAGGTCTTCAATAATTAGAGGTACCCTTGAGTCCGTGTGTTTGTCTCCTAATTGTTTTATACCTACATATTTATCATGTAATATTTCAGTCATACCTTGCACGTCATCGCCATTTCCAATAACTTTAGACACTTGATAGTATGCTTTTAGGTCTTGCAAAGTATCGTAAACTAGAGTTTAATCGTTTTCATTGAATCCTTTTTGTAGTTTTGAAACAATGCTTTCGATATCACCATCTCGTCATGCATTACTTACCTCCCTGGGGAACCGTGCAAAAGCCTTACTTGAAATGTACTACAGTATTTTATGCACCACCGTTACTTTAAGTCCATGATACCACTTCAAGTTTGGTGTGTGTAATAATATCTTTTAAGCCTCTGTTACACCTAATAATTTCTTAGACCCCTTTGGAGTCTTTCTTCCTGTATCTTTTTGGTATTTTTTCACGTGCTCTGGAACCGTGGCTTCAGGAACAATGTCAACTACAAATAAGGGTGAAAACTCTATCAAGGTTTCTTTGAAATCACCATGAATATTAACTTGAGAAAACCCAGACAATCTGTCTTCAAGCACATCTTGACATCTCTTTCCAACAACGTCAGGGGTAGTCGGCTCTTGTACTTTAACATGTTGTTCCTTACCACAGGCCATTTCTTATCTTGAACAATATAAATACAAACTATTTGCATCAAACTCTACCACGAATTGATATTTTATTAAGTTTGTGTATTTATGAGATCTTACCTTACTATTACCTTTTTCAGCGTAACGACAAAATACGTTACTGAGTCCACCAACCATTCCGCTTTTCAGTAACGTAGACTTTGTTCCTTGTACAAATGGTGCATTGTTGTCTTGCCCTCTTACAGATCTTCTTTCTTTCTTCTTCTTCACAGCTATGAATTCTAGGTTGGCCTGGAGCGTATGAACCAGGCTCATCACTTCCTTTCAGTTTTTCAGGATTTGTTCAAATGGAAACAGCGTCTTTTAACATGACAGTTTCATCAGGATAGTATTGTTTTCCAGTCTTTTTCGAGTGCTTAGAAATAAAAGAAATAGCACCAGCCAAGTTATATTCTCCTAGGCAGTCCATCTTGCTAGCACACACATGTTTATGAATTTTCTTAATGAAATCTTCATACGAATCCCTATGTTAAACCATTTTTCCCAATTTAACACGGAAAACGTTTTCGGTTTCCTTTTTCGTATCTTTATCTAGATTTGTTGTGTTAAAATCTATTTTAAACGCTTTCTTAACTTCTGTATAAAACTGCTCTTTGCCTCATCTCCAAGAAATACCCTACCACTCAGACTCGAGTAAAAATCTTCACCTTCTACAGGTATTACATGGGATAGTTTCTCATAGGTGCCCAACCATTCATAAAGAAATACTACCTTTTCAGCCTTACAATTGTTTGCCTTACACCAGCCATCAAAAGAAAGACCTGGGGCTAGATAAGACATTACATCCAAAAACTTGAAATTTGGAGTGGTGAGGAACATGTAACTGTTTACCTTCTTTGCAACAGATATAGAAACTTCTTCACTTTCAGCCATATATTTAACAGAGTATCCTTTAATCATGTTGATATGTTATTTTTCTCCATTACGCCCTAAAACAGGTACCTGTTTAACCCATTTTACCCACTCTACCTTGAAATTTTTAGGTATACTTTCTTCGTATAACATAGGCTACATACTCATAACTTTTTCAGCGATTGCTTCGGGATGCCTCTTTAACTTTTGCGTAAAATCTTTAATCAGCTCCTCTGGGTTAGAGGCTTCAATCAAGTTTGGTTCATTTGTTACGGTTGTGGTTTATACCAGCAATAAAGGAACACAAGAATTATTAAAGCGTAAGTCAGTAGTTTTAGTTTCGTTTAGTTTGTGCAACAAAGTCTCAAAATCATACACAACGAAATATGATAAGGAGTATGATATTTGATATTTGATACTTTCTTCTTATTTTTACTGGCAACCCTGTCAACAGTAGCCTTTGCTATCTTCCCACTCTGATCAACAATTGCATTTTGCATGATTTTACAGCAAATTCTTTGACCTTGTTAACCTACTTGTTAGCCGGAGCCTTGACTTTAGCTTCGGGAGTCATACTTGCAGTCTTACTTTGCTAATCTACCAACAATGTCAAAAATACCGTTTCCTCTAAATACATAGAGACGGTTTATTTTACATTTCATTTGTAAGAAACATATTTGTTATCCAAACAGGCTGGTGTTTAATTGTTTACACTGTTGCATGTAAGAAATGCCCTTTCTCAAAAGTTTTTCAGGGATTGCTGCTATTTAATTCAGGGTTGTTTTATTCCCAGCTTGATACTCAGCAACCAATAACATAAGCAATTACCAAGTTCATTTGGGTCAGAACTCAGATAAACAACAGCGCTACCTTTCTTTAATATCTTCAGTTCATCCCAGAATAGTTTCACTTACGACCACGACCAGTTTTTCATCGTGAATCATAATTCTAAAAGAGTGTATCAGTGTTATACAGAATCTGCCTGGAATTAACCATATCATCATCGTAACCAACAGATTCCTTTTTATTCAATAGAGACCATAATTCCTTTGTTCCTTTGTTCCCTTTGATTCCGATGGTTAGAGATGCCATCAGCTTTAATTTACACTGGTTTATTACCAATACAGAAATAACAATCTTTTTCATTGATACCGCGATATTAGACTGCCATTTCACTCAACGATTTTCGCAAATTATCAGCGGCCACAGCTGATAATTTAGATTTAGATGTAGAGATCATGCTTAAGTCATCGGGAGGAGTCAGCGCTGGTTGTAATTTCCTGTTGACGTCTAATGGGTGCTAGATCCCTTCCAGTCTCTTCAACAGCTTGAATATTTGATTAAATAATGGGTTCAAATATTCTCTGATGTTCTTCAGTTGTAGACAACTGAACCACCCTTTCATTCAGTTCCGTTGCTGGATATTTTTCTGCTCTTAAGGTGTTATAATCTCATTTCTTTTGGATGAATCTTTAATGTTAATAAGCGACTTGTTTTTCTAGACATAAGATATTATGTTCAACGCCCTACTGTAAAACGCTGAACGGTGAATACTGAACGCTTAAAATATATATAGTAAAAGGCGTTCTATGACATAAATTTTGGCGTTCGTTGAGGTTTTTATCATTTTGTGGAAACAGTTAGATAAAGTTGGCGTTCTCTCTAGCAGTCCTCCTCGGTAATAGAAAGCAATTTTGACTGATGTAGAAACTGTGATATGAACTGTGTATGCCTCTTGTATAATATGCCTCTGCTTTACTATGTTTTTCCAATATGCAGTCATCGAAAATAATGTGTTTTATCTAAATCACCCGGATCTGGAATATCCCTGCAGTCTAAACAATTCACCTTTAATTTTAGGGTTTTCATTAGACTTAACAACTTCTTTCATAGCTACAATTACATCAACCTTGCTAATATGGAAGAGGTCTTTTTTCTCTAAGGTCATCTCTTCCTTGGTCTAACCCTTTTTAAATCCAGCTCTAAGTATTAGGTATTCTGGTTGAAACAAGCTTTATCGAAAATAAACAAGGGATTGTGATCTTTCCATTTAAGTTGAAGAAGTAGATTGAGCAGCAGTGTTTTTTTCCGATCCTGATTTACCAAAGCTCGAATACTCCTTGGAAATAGAGCATCGTTATTTCTTTTGAGTTAATCTGAAGTCCACGCATAACACGAGTTTATCATTTTTATTACGTACTAAAAAATTTACTGTCTCAGATGTAAGAGCCAGGCTAAACCTGAAAATCAACATCATGTTTTTACTTAAAATGGAAGATAAGTGGTTTATGGTTACTGCTCTATATGGGAGTGCCAAAAGGTCACGTTTGGTGGTAAACTAGATATTCATATGTTAGGTGGAAAGTTTCCAAGACCAAAAGGTTGGTTCATACCTGGAAAATATAAATACTTTGATCCATATAAGCCTTTAGAGAATCAACTAATGGAGAATTCAATGGAGGATTTCGGAATACAAGACGCTTTGATAGAAATTTTCTGGGAGGGAAACCGTAAAACTAGTTTAAATATTTATTATTAACTTTATCTTCTTCTTCTTGTTGTACCCCATCGTATGTCTTTGGCGACCAGTTTATGCCAATGGTTCCTACTTTCTGTGCATCGAATAACTTCAATCGCTGACATTCCACTCCATTCTGCAATTCTTTGGGGAAATGTAACCCTTTGTCTTACTCTTGCTCTTTTCCCTGCTATCTTGACCGTAAGTGCTAGCTTTTCCATGCCGTCTTTTCTCATGCAATGTTCAAGGAACTGTATTTGCTGTTTCTTAATTGTTTTCATCAACTTTTTTTGTGTGTCTGCTTTCATTAAACTTTCTTAATTCGTTGTATGACTTTCCCATCGTACTCTCATTATTCTCCGCAGAAACCATATCTCTGCTGCATTGATTCTCTTTTCCATTTCTTTAGAAACAGTCCATGCCACATTTCTATATTTTAGGACCGCCAGCACGTAACACTCCGGTACCATTAGTCTTGTTGATACGGTGATCTTTGGATTGCATAAGATTTTCTTTAGTTTTGAAAAGGTCTCTCTTGACATTGCATATCTTCGTTTGATCTCCCTGTCGCATCTACCGTCTGATGTGATAAAGTTACCCAAATAACTAAACCAGTTCACTTGCTTACTTTTTGTGTTATGAACCCGGATGTTACAAGATGGAACATCCTTTTCTTTGATTACTATGCCTTTTTGCACTCTGCCTTTTTGTGTTGATATGTAAGCCCTTTTTTGCACTTTATAAGACTACCTTATCTAATAATCCTTGAAGTTGTTCTACCGATGTTGCTACCAGAATCGTGTCATCTCATAGCGGAGGTTATTAATATTTTCCCCTCCCACAACAAGCCCTGGCATATCTTCTAATTCTCTTACTCTAATTTCACTATAGAGGTTGAATAGGTCAGGTGACAGCACACATCCTTGTCTTACTCCTTTCTTTATTTTGAACTTATTCGCCTACCTGATTACCGATTCTTATAGCTGCTGTTTGTTTCCAATACAGGTTTTTTATGATTCTTAAATCTTTACCATCTATCTGGATTTCCTCTAGCATTTCCAAGAGTTTCTCGTGTTTGACATTATCGAAAGCTTTGGTATATTCTGTAAAACATAAGGAAAGGTTTCATTGCGTCACAATAGCTCCCTCTGATAACATTTTGATCATAAATATGGCATTTCGCGTACTGCTATCTTCTACAAATCCACACTGCAGTTTCGATATTTCAGATTTAGTTTTGTTTCGTGTTCGTCTCATCAATACCCTTAATAAAATTTTCACTACATGACTCATGATACCAATTGCCCTGTGCAGCTTACATTCTGCCACAGTTGGAATTTTTGGCAGTGCAATAAAGATGGATTTACCTTGGTCAGCAGAGATATTTCTGGATTCGTAAATCTCGTTAAGCACTTTCGTTAGTTTAACTATGCCAAAATCACCTATGCTTTTGATTAATTCTGCAGTGAACTCATCTGTACCGACTGCTTTGTTGTTTTTCAATTTTTTAACTGCTACCTGAACTTCAGATTACAAAGTCTTTGGACCTGCCATGTTGTTCCTTTTATTCAGCATGTCTCCTCTCTTACCATCAAACAAGTCTGAAATGTACTCTGTCCACCTTCCTATCATTGCTCCTTTTTCTATAATTATACTTCCATCCTTTGCCTTTAAGCATCCACCTGCCGTACAATACTTTTTCTTAGCGATATCACTGATATATCTAAACATTTCCTTTGGATTCATTGTTTTGTATGTCTGAATTTCTACACATTTGTTGTCTAGCCATGCTTCTTTTGCTTCCAAGAATTTTTTCTTTACCATTGTATTTATTTCGTTGTGTTTCTTTGTATCTTTGTCTTTGTGCAATCGGCTTTCATCCATCAATTTAAGAATTTCATCTGTCGTCCATTTTTTATGTTTCTTGGTTTTTCATGGTGGAACCATTTCTTTTGCAGTTTCCACAGTTGCTTCCTTAAATATTTCCCAGCTAGATGTTTCATTTTTCTCTTCAAGGATCTCAAATGGATTTCTCACTTGCATTGCATATGCCAACTTCATTTCATCCATCATCCATCATCCATCAGTGCTGCATAATTTAGAGTTTTATGTTGTGTTTGCCTTTTTACATTTTTTAACTGCATCTTTATGGTTGATACGACAGGAACATGGTCACTATTGATGTCTGCACTGGGATAGGTTTTAGCTTGTTTTACTGCATTTCTATATCTCTTTTGATAGCAATATAATCGATTTGATTTCGTGTTCTATCGCCTAGGCTTTTCCATGTATATATTCTTCTTGCTGGTTGTTGATACCATGTATTTGCTATGAATAGATCATATGTACAACACCGTTCTTTCCATCCCTCACCTCTCTCATTCCTTTCTCCCAAACCATGAGGGCCAACGATATCACCTATTATTTCATCTCCTACCTTTGCATTAAGGTCTCCCATTACTATTAATAATTCATCAGATTTGCAGTGCTTCGTTGCCTTTTTCATCTCTTCATAAAATTTCTCAAACTCAGATTCTTCACAACCAGTTGTTGGTCCATATACTTGCATTATTACTATATTGAAAGGTTTCGCATTCAGTTTGATTATCATCACTTTATCTGACAAACACCAGTATCCTAATAAGCATCTTGAGGTATTTTCATCTAAGATAATTCCTACTCCTTTTTCATATTTGCATCCACCTGAATATATTATGGTATTTTTCTCTGACTTGAATATTCAATATTGAATATTTAAGGTACCTTTCCACCTAGTCTCACTAATTCCCAGGAAGTTTATTCCCATCTCTTGCTTCACATTGTCAAATCTTCCTGCTTGGAATATTGTCCTCACGTTCCATGTGCCTGTTTTTATTTGAAATTTTCTTGTATTAATTGTATATCTCGGAGTAGCTGGTTGACGGTCTGGCCTCACCTGCTCGGCATGAGGGAACCTACCGGGCGAGAGATTAGTACTTTCCTGTACAACCTCCTTAACGCCGTTATCTCTATTATTAGCTATTGGCATAATCATAGGCTAGGCTAAAAACTACAGTGGTTTACCATTGTCTACTGTAGAGTGAACTTAGGATGATCACCATTTCTCTTCCCAGCAGTTCCTCCGCCTGTATTAACGGCCGTTGACTATTGGGGTCGTAGCTCACCCGCCTTCATCACCGGGTTAACGCAGAATCAGCCGTAGGCTATTGCTCGTAACCCTGAGCAGGAACTCATACCAGTTGCTACCAGCTGGGTAACTGGACCTGGGGCTCGCAAAAGCGCAGGTGCGACCACTACCTGGGAGCTACCCACATTAACTTTATAAGCACATTTATAAACACAATTATAAACACAGGTTGATACGGCATCAGGATATCGTGAACACTGAAATAAAATCGTTTACGACAAATCGTGCCAAAGCTGAATATGATAGAATCATGAAAGTTGTGTGGAATAAACTAAATTGGCCTTGGATTGATTAGTAATAGACAATAGATTATGACAATGAATATGACGAGAAAAGACTCCTGTCAACAATGGTTGAGATTAATGGATCCTATGATGATTCCTTCAACACTGGCATTCGTTTTTATATAACATAAAGAACAGCCACATAAACTTTTTTGTAAGAGGTCACTAATTGGTGCTCCAATAAATATCATAGGCAACATACTGTCTGTCAGAGTTCGTTTCTGATTGCCTTAACCGTTTTTATTTGATAAAAGCTGTTCTTTCTCTCCATCCATAATCTTTCAGGACAATATATAACCGACCTGGAAGCCACGTCTTATGCCCGTTCCCCTCTCTTTCTTCTAAAAACGCAGATGGAGCCGTCCCTCTACCATACTCAGTTTACTTTTTCATAAAATTAACAGAGACTACGTGAAAGAGAATGTTCTGTTGAATTTCTCTTCACTTCTTGATTGGGTATGGTGTTTCTATATTTCCAACAAAAATTTTTAATTGTTGGAAATTCCATTGCTTTTTTATATAGATTTTTATCCTCCTTAAGGCATTTTCATTGGAATTTAAACATAACCTGGAAATCATTAAAGCAGTTTACAATGCCTTGCTTCGCGTTCGACAAAGACATGCTGATACCGTAGATTATGACAATTAGTATGGTGAGAGGGGATATTTTGAGGGGAGATTGAAAAGCTCTGTGATAAATACCCATGGCTTCGAAGCCTTGCAGAATAGACGTTAGCCAATGGGTCATCTTTATCTTAACATAGTCTTCTCCTTTACAATCTTAGTCAAATGTTTAACCAAGTCTTTCCCACCTTCGATACAAAACCAACCCTTAATCATCTTCCTGTTCAATATGCTGTTTATGATGAACCAAGGGTGAATTTTTGTCTCCTTCCTAATCTTAAGTTTACCTTTGCAGATACTTTTTCATACTAATTTACATAAAAGATTTAAACTTAGTAACCTATTGTCTTTTTTTGTAATAATGGTCAACAAACAACTGATCATATTGCCCTTAACTGTCCAGTAACCAAGTCAGAAGGAGGATACCAAACGATGCATGAGTGTGATGACAACTTCAAAACATGGATCGACCGACACAACGTGGAGGTGTAGCCATACGCTATTACTACTACGTATCTGTCCGTCATTGTTAGTTTTAGTAAATCCGGGCATAGCACCCGTCACATACTACTTGTGTTTGTGTGTATTTGTACTACTTTAGCTGACGAGCTCGCATATGCCAAACAGCTTATCAACCTTGTGTAGATAAAATTTGCCAAAGTCAATTTACACCTTAATGCTGACAGGACAGTATTATGTCATTCAACCAAAGAGATCAAACAGATGACTGCAATGGACAACAATATCATCAAGAAGGAACAACAATATATAGAAATCTTTTCTAAAACAAAGTATAAAAGTACGGTTATTTGTCTGTCTGTACTGTTAAATCTGTGTAGTTATACCTCAAACACTTGAATGTGCACTAAACAATTTTTAAAAGACTAAATGGAGCCTACACAAGAACGTCGAGGATGGCTGTCAGTGTGTCTTGGAGTTGGCACACAATCAATTTTAGGGTTTGCTCTGGTGTAGAAGACTGTATTACAATATCGAAATATAGCACATTCCATAAATGGTTTTTTCTTCTTCAACTTCCGTCGTACGAATGTAAGTCTGTAATAGAAATGAAAAAATATAACCTGCGCGCAAAAGATAGACAAAAGTAACACGGCCAAAACAGTGAGCAAACTAAAATTGGGATTCTTAACACGAAGTAGGAATTGCGTGACAGTTTATCTTGTTTGAGTATGAATATCACAATGTACAGACAAGTATCTTGCTCGCTGGCTGTAGAGATAGCTTGCGACTCAAAACATGTACTCGTTGGTCGTGCTAGGAAGCATCGTGCCAGGATTGGCAACATCGTGTAAGATACTGGCCAAAGTGATGTTGAAGAAATAATTAATGTGACTGGACTACAGTAGTTGGTTGGATATGGTCAAGAATGCCTAATCGGGAAATTGACTAATTTCCATTAAAATTGTACTACAATAAATATATTATATGGTAAAGGTTCGATGATGTTGAGTAAATTAGTGTTTCAGAAATCATGTGGGCAACTCTTTAAGAGGTGCAGAAAAAGAGCTAATATTATATTGTGGTGTGCATTTTACAATTTCTCAGCTATTTAATGATGAATTTAATAGAATCCTAATTTTCATTAAAAAGCACTTTCAATCACATCATTAAACTCTTTAAAATATGTTTATTTTTTAGAAGGCTTTGTCCAGACATCTCGTTTTTTCAGCACGCTACAGAATACCCAGCTTCCTATGTCTCAGGTATGGTTGAAAATTTTTGGTTTTAGCAAGTTTTTGTGTATCTTTGTTTTAATGACCTGGGTGTGAAAAGCGTCTTTAGACTTGTACATGAACAGTAGAAATTACCTTTATTAGACTCGCTTTTTAGTGATAAAACATGAAATTAAGAGACGTTCAGGTTTGTTTTCATCCGATTAAAATTATTGATAAATTGATATTGATAAAGTGTCCTATGTATATAATAGAATGAATAAAGAAAATTAAGGTAAAGCAAACAAGTAAAGCGACGTAATATTTGGTTCTTGCTACAGGCAGTCTTCTGACAGTTTTTGTCTTTTGATTGCTTATAGCAAGATATCTAAAGTAACAAATATTACTTCTCTCTTCTGTTGCAAACATGGAGTACTCTGAAAATATTTGTTGTTGTTTTATCGTACATCTAGCACTAGCACTATTTTATCGTACATCTAGTGCTTAACTATAGCATCTAGCTATAGTTAAGCACTCTTAACCCACACTGGAGCGTCACATGGAGACATGAACGCAGTTAGAAGTTCCCGAAGGCGGAGACTCTACAGCAAGACCACGAAGAGAACGCGCAATGATCGCTTGAAATAAAATTTTAATGCATGTTTATATTTTGCTAACATTTTGGATCCTACCCAAAATGGTAATTGTATGGTTTTTAAATGGGGGTTGTATGGATAGCACTTTCAATGTTACTTAAAACGTGATGACCCCTTTAATATTGATAAGCCTCGTATGAGGATGTAACTACACAGTTGAAATGGTCACTATTTGCCTATGAGCTGGAAAGTATGGGTATTACTTCTCAACTTGGACCTAGCAAATAGTCGGGCAGCTTCAGAATCTTATTTTTTCGCTCATATGACATGCAAAACCCATTAAGTGTCACGACCTAGCATTTCCCTCAACAGTGTATTTTCGTCTTTATTGTTGATTTGTTTTTCCCCGGCAATTCCAAAGCTTTATATGAATTTTACATGTTTTAGAAACATGTCCTATTGAAATTTATTTATTATTAACGAAGCTCAAAATTTGCCCATGTTGAAGCCAGTATTTTTCAATTGAAACCAAGAAAAATAGTTTATTTTTTCTTCTTTTAAAATAATAAAGTACTTTGAAAGACGTCTGATTACGATATCCATTTCTACAGAGTTGTTGTTTTGAACCATTAAACTGATGTATTACGTTATCCAAATGCTGACGTGCTACGTAGGACGGGCTTGAATGACTCTGGTACTATTTTTTTACATTTACATTTTTATTTTTTTGATAGACTTATTGGTTTATTTTTTCTAAGACTTCAACTTTCTTTTAACGAAGCCCATAGGCGCATGTGACTGTCTTCCCATCTTTTTTTTCGTGGACAGAAGTTGGGATGCCCTGGACTGCGGGAATCCATCGACAAGTGTTCTAGAGCCGTTTGTATATATAGTAAATGTGTGTATGTATTTGTAAGCTATAGTAGTATGGTTAAAAATTTTCATTGTTGGATAGTATACGCTTTTCAATTGACAAATCTGAGTTCATGGTTACATCTCAAGGTACAACAAAACCATCTGAGACATTAAGAAAGAGAGTGGAAAGAGCAATTTTAGACTCATCAGTAATTGGAACGAACAGATTGGGTTTAAAGAATGTAAGTGTTATATTTGTTGTTAGAATATTTTTTTTCATTGTTAGAATATAAGTGTTTAGAGATAGAGCAAGAATTGGATTGGTCGAAATATCGCAGATTGCAATTTTATTTGGGAAAAGTGCAGTTAGAATTTTTCTTTTTGATTTTTCTTCTATTAGTTTTCTTGAAGTGAAAGTTTTGTGAGGATAGATTACTTAATGAAAATGCTATAGAAACTACAGGAACTACATATTCGTCGTTACAGTGGTCGGCTCTGAAAGGATTTTTAGCACGTAGTTGGTAGCTACAACCAACAAAAAATACTCTGACTGAAATAAAAGGCTCTTGGCCACCGTTCACCAGGTTGATTATGACAACACGATTGAGGGTAGATGGGTTTACTGGAGCTTAAAACGGAACCCAAAACGGAAGTTCATAACCTCATGCCCAAAACTGTGTTGCTACGTAGAAGAATTAAAACTGCCCCGTATTAGTCATCATTATATTCGGTTTAACGTCCGTTTTACATGCTAGCATGTGTTGGACGCTTTCTTGAAATCGACTACAAAGGTATCCTATCCTTCATCAGGTCTCTGCTGACATCTTTTTGTTTGAGATCCACCCGTAACACTTCCTCCCATGTTTTCTTCGGTCTTCCTCTGCCGGTGGTTCCTGTCACCTTGATTGTTCTGCATCTGCTTGCCCAAGCATTCTTGTCTATTCTCTCCACATGATCAAACCAACGAAGCCTCCTATTCTGCATACAGCTGCCAATACTGTTCAGATTCAATCTCCTTCTGAGTTCATTAGAACTGAGCCTGTCCTTCAGACTTACGTTGCACATCCATCTTTATCATTCTCATGTCATTCCGCTCCATGCGACTGACATCTTCAGCTTTCACTGGCCAAGTTAAACTGCCATACATCATTGTGCTACATACACATGCCTGGTAGACTCTACCTTTGGCAGGTAATGGCAGAGCTCTGCTGGTTAACAATGGCATCAGCTCCCTAAACTTACTCCATCCACTGTTAACCCTTGCTGTTACACTTGCACCAGCTCCTCCCTCACCTCCAAGGGTGTCACCAAGGTAGCAAAACTTCTGGACAACTTCAATTTCCTCACCCTCCAAATGCACTCTCCATAGGTGTAAGTCACAGGTTGCCTCTCCTGTGCACCTCTTGCAGCTAAAATGGTTACTTTCTGTCAGTTTGCCCTTTATTCCACTGCACCGTTCATGTACCCAGTGCTTGCAAGTACCACAATAGATTGAGTTGCTCCCAACTCCCTTCCCACAGACTGAACAGGGAAACTTTCCTTTCTATAATCGCTTTCCTAAATTGCGACCACTAACCATCACTTTTGTCTTTCCCATGTTCACTTTCAAACCTTTACCTTCCAAACCCTTCTTTCAAGTCTCTAACTTAGCAAGTAGACCATCCATATTTTATTAGTATTTTAAAGAAATATAAAGTATAAAGACAGTGCCTGAGTTATCTTTCAGTCCTTGTAAACCATTTGTTGTTTGACCTATCCGGTATTTAGATGGGTTTTTTGTCATTTTTCCTCTGATATTCACTTTTTCATTTGCGCACGCTTTTTTACTTTATTCCTTTAATTTTTTAAAATTGTCAAACAAATACAAGTCGTAGTATTATAATATTATTTATCCTGTCATGGGCTCGGTTACAAAAATCACAGCATTATTATTTTAAATCCTAGGACACTCCCAGGCACAAGATCACATCTTTGACTGTGAAAATAAAGAAATCGATGAAGATGGCTGGTTCCTTGGGTCCAAGGATCAAGTACAAGAATGGTCTTTTTTTTGTGACACGCTTTCTGGTGGTTATGCAGGCCAATCTATGACCGGCACACTCTAGTGCACTTTACACATTTGAATCCTTGAAGGGGAGGACCTTGGGCAACAAATAGTTTTAGTCTTTTGCATTTCTCCTCGGTAGTTTTTCTTCTTTTGGGAGTCTCTACACCTTGCTTTGCTGCTGCGCACTATTCGTCTCTGCCTCTGGTAGCTTTTTCCCAATCTTTGCTGATATGCTGGCAGCACTGGGCTTGAGTTTCAGCTGGTCCTTGAAACAGTTCTTTGGTGCTCTTTTCTCATGTTTGCCCTGGTGTAGTTCCCCATAAAATATAGCTTTTGGTATGTGTGTGCCCTCCATGCATGATCGGTGTCCGGCCCAGCATAGTTATCTGGCCAGTAGCATGGCTCAGAGCTTGGGATGTTAATGTGTTCTAAGACTTCTTCGGTGGCCACGTAGCCTTGCCACTTGATGCCCAATGTGCAGTGAAGGCACCGTTGGTGGAGCCATTTAAGAAGCTGCACTTGTTTCTGGTACAGTACCCAAGCTTCTGCTTCATTAAGAACAGGGGTTACCACTTACTTTTGCAAGGTAGTTCGTGACGACCTTGGATAATGTGGCATCATTTGAGATTATGCTTTCAATATATATGAATGTTGTACTGTCAGTGATGATGTGTTGGGTGTTGTAGGATCAGTGTGGTGGTTTCAATATACACGAATGGTGTACTGTCAGTGGTGATGTGTAGAGGGTTGTAGGATCAGTGTGGTGGTTTCTGGTGCAGTGTCTCTGTCTTCGTCAGGCTGACTGTCACGCCAAAGACCTCGCTGCATCAGCAAAGCAGTTGACGACTCCCCGGAATGCTTCTTCAGGAAACACAAACACTAGGATCGGCACAATTAGCGTCTTGATGCAAGCCAGTATTTCTTTAGGATGGGCCCTTTGATGTTTCCATAGGTCCAGAACCTTTTGTAGATCCCCTCCACAAGTTCCGCCTTTGCTACCCTGAGCATCATGCTGAAAGATGGCAAAGAGGTTAGCAGTGAGCATGTATCCATTTTTCACTCCGTTCTCAAAAGGGAATTGGTCAGACAATTCTCTGGTTTGGTTCACTTGTTTATCTGGTCTCCTTGGAGCTGATGCAGGATTGTGAGGAGCTTAGGGGGCAGCCCGGTCGTACGAGGATTTTCCAGAGCCTGTTATGGCTTATCATATTGAATGCTTTGGTGTGCTCTATGAAAGCTACGTACAGCCCTATACAGCCCCATGTTTTCCCTGCATTTCTCCTGGATCTATCGCAAGACAAAGGTAATTTCCACTACATCCCGAGTTTCTATAAATTTGGCCTGGCTTCATGTTAGATTCTTTTCAGTGATGGTTTGGGCAAGCCTGTCTAGGATGACACTATTTTGCCTGGGATGGGCAGCAGTATGATGCCACTGTAGTTTAAAGTCTTATTTTTTCCCTATGTTCATTGGGCAGAGAGACTATGACAGCATCATAAAGATCTTGTGGTACAATCCTTCTCACCCTGAACAGCTTAAACAGGTCAGTCAACTTTTAAAGAAGAGTATTGCAGTTTGTAAACCTATGCTGGTGATATCAACTCCAGGAGCCTTGGAGCACTCCAGCTTTGCAATAGTAGATTTTACTTCATCTTGTCTAAAAGAGTTGTCAGGTTATGTCATCACTGCTTGCTGGGACTTTTTGCTTCTTCTTGCACCTGCCGTTTGCCCTCAAAGAGATTTCCATAATGTTTCAGCGGTGCAGGATAGACCCTTTCTAAGCAAGGAGACTGGTCCCTCTAGACAAGCATTAGAGTGTCTGTATCTGATTCATTTTGCATAATGTCTCGTAGAATGCACGATTGTTTCCAGTGTCTGCATACAGCTAAATTTGCTCTGCTAATACTATCCACCATTTGTCCTGTCACTATTCCAGCCTGCTTTGTAGTAATTGTGTTCCTGTACGCTGCTTTCCCTGCTTGTGTGTCTGGTTTGACCAGGACTCTCTTGAAGCAGGAGCTTTTCTTTCGGAGAAGGTCTTGGATCTCAGTATCATTTTTGTCACATCAGTCTTTGTTTTTCCGGTTTGCGTATCATGTCAATTCAACTGTTGTTTCCTGAAGGAAACAGGGGCGCCACGAGAAGGCGTTGCTCAGCACACTGCAATCTAGGAGAGGTCATTGGATTAGTCTTACTGCCTGTCAAACCAAACAGTGGCCACGCGGCAATCACTAAACTTAGAAAGGAGAGATGATCAGGTTGCACTTTGCATTCCTTTAGTGAGCGGGACCTCCCGCACCAGACCTCACTGATCCCATAAAGAAATCATAGACAAGGAAACAAGGCAATAACAACAACAAAGAATTTTCTGCAGCACGTACGTAACATCAACAGTACGTCTTACCCTTTTTTGAAAACATAGCTTCCAGCTTTAGAGAGAAATCCGAGAGCAAACACAATAGTTATTGCACCACCCTGCAAAACAAGTTAACTCGTAGACCTGAAACCAACCATGCTTTGTGGGACTTGTGCTGCCCTGGTCCACAGGAAGATTACCCTTTTGGCACCCAGATAACCCTTCTAACATTAGGCCTACTTCTCTCCGATATATTCCATTAAAAGATACTGCTCTGTCAGTTATGACTCATTCATATTATACCAAACTGGATTGTGTAACAGCCATTAAAATGAGAGAGCAGGAGTTATGAATTTTTTTTGTCAGTTTATTCTGTGTAATTGTACAGCATTGGTATTTTGTGTTTCTTATATTTACTTTTCAGGATGTCTGAATCAGGTACAATATAGATAAGAGTTTCAAAATAACGACAAGTGTAATGTTCTTGAAAATTCTGAAATTTATGGACTCAGAGGAAGCCATAGATGTAAGAGCTTTATTATGTCTTGAGTCGTAAGCTTTTTGTGAGGTACTTTTCCCGAGATACTTCTCCCATCGTCAGGCTAAGTAATGAGAGAAGTATCTCGCGAAAGGTACCGCAGAAAAAGCTTTCGGCACGAGACATGATAAAGCACTTACATACAAAGTGTAATATTGTGAATGATTTCAAAAAAGTAATGAAGTAGCTGTCGTGCAAGTCTTTAATAGGTACTTGTGACATGGAAGGGGGAAAAACACGATGTTTGGACCTTCCAGGTCATTATCAAGGTAAAGACCTAGCACATCACAACGTCTGTTTCCGGTGTGTTTTGATTAAATAGACTTAATCACTGACAACGTCTCAACCTTACCTTATCTGAGGAAAGAGTAACAGATACCAGAAAGATAATAAAGAAACTATTCGTTCCAGCGCTTTTAAAAATTTTATGCAACCATTCTTTTTTTCCTTAGGCATTAACAAAGAAGACAATAACGGATGAATATCTTATATTGCCGGAAGGTCAAGAAGCTCATTGGGAGGTATACTGTAATTTAGATTCCGTAGATGATGTGATAATTAGGGCTTGCCTCAAAATCAGTTTAATGTCAGAAATAGCTTTGGCAGAATTTTATTTTATTCATTTTATTTAAAATTATTTTCATTCATTTTTTTTGAAAAATATGATCAATAAAAATAGTGAAAACTTTTATTTCTTTTTTATTGCTATTGCAGACGACATATTTTTGTCTCAATTCTCTAAATCAAAATACTTTTTATCGTACTGAAACCATAAAACTAGCTAATAAGGTGATTCTGTACTAGTTTTTTTTCATAACTACATTACAGATCTGCACTTTTCAAGAACTAGATTTCAAAATCGCGATTAAAATAACGTTCACTTTGGTCAATTTGAAATGTTTGGGTTTCTTAGATCGAAGAGCTTAATTGTGAGCAGGAAAAATGCTTTGACTTTGTTTTTAGTTTCATAGTGTATTCGGGGAGCCGTGGCTTAATGGTTAGTGCACTGCACAGTAACCAAGAGTTCGATTCCCCGAGCTGTCGAGGAGAATTTGGAACTTTGCGAAAAGAAAAAGCCATCGGTTGGCGTCAGGAAGGGCATCCGGCCAAGAAATTCCTCACTGCCAAATCAAAGTCCCTGTGAAGGGCACCGTCTGAGCCCCAATTGCGGGGGAGAAATGACGTTAAAACTGAAAAAAAAAGAAGAAAAAAAAAAGTGTATTCGGGAATATTCGCGGAAACCACAACAGACATAATTTTGATTTTTACCGAGCCCCTTATTATCCCATTGTATTTATTACCGGCCCTTATTCTTCGTTTGGTAACTTGTGTCCTAAGGTAAAAAAGGCCCTAGCCCTTTTTTACCTTAGGGCGGTATTGCGTTTTTCATTGAGAGTTTTGCAATATACGTAGGATGGGAATGTTTTTAAATTTATGTAAAACTAGCGGAGTACCTGGCTTTGCCCGGGTATTCCCTTGTCTTTGTTTTTGTACTGACTTTTGGATTACTTTTTTTTCGGTTCTTTTTCAGTCCTCTCATTGTGTTCATTAGGCTTCCCTGTAGCCTCTTAAAACGTTTTGTCAAAATCGGATCTTTGTAATGTTAAAACAGCCCACCTTCCAGTTTTGTAAGGTCCTTTTGGCAGAACTATAGCCTCCTGCAAAGTTTTGCTGCAATTGGAGGTCTCTGGGGCCAAATACAGCTCTGCTTCTTGTCCAAAAAAGCCACTTCCTGTTTCATGACGTAACTTCCTGCACTCCTCTGCGTTATTAGTGCCCGAAACCGCCTTACTTCCTCTTTAGTGGGTCACCTCCGGTTACGTGGGGTCACTTTTGGTTCTATTTTAGACCTTCCAATGTCTGTGAGTTTTCTCCTGCAAAGTTTTGCTGGAATCGAAGTTCTCTGGGCCCAAAACAGCTCTACTTCCGTTTTAGTGAGGTCATTTCAGGTTCTATTTTAGTCATCTCATTGTGTTTATTAGGCAGTCCTATGGTCTCCCACCAAGTTTCGCTGCAACCGGAGCTTCCCAATGCCCAAAACTGCTTTGCTGTTTAGTGGGTCACTTCCGGTTAGGTGTGGTCACTTTCGGTTCTGTTTTAGTCCTTCCTATGTCTGTTGGACTGAGCTATAGCCTCCCGAAAAATTTCGCTGCAATTGGAGGTCTCTAGGGCCGGAGGCAGCTCTACTTCTTGTCCAGAAAGGCCACTTCCTATTTCGTGACGTCACTTGCCGTGCCCCTATTTTCTCCCCTGCGTTCCAAAGGAGGTCTCGTCCGTTTGGTGTCGATCGGACAAATACTCTGCCTCTTATAGTCAGCGTGTCTTTAAATTGCATATTTGACGCTGTAACGTCACTTCCGGTTTAGTGACGTCATTTTCGGTAGACCTAAGTCACTTCCCGGATGTTCCTCCATGTTTATGCCAAGTTTGGCTGCGATCGGTCCACCCGTTTGGACGCCAACCCTGGACACAGACACAAACAGACAAACAGACAAACAGCGCTTTATATATAAGATATAGTGCATATTAAATATGAATGTAAATTTTATTACCACTCTGTATAAAAGCCCATGGCCTTATACCCCGGTGTAGGCCCACTAGGCCTTTATACGGGAGACATCTTCAATTTTGGTTTCGGGGTAAAAAGTTATTTTTTTATTTTTTTTATTCAAACAACATTTTCTCTTTTACAGATATCTTTAATTACATATTCAGCTTTTTTTAGATAAGTTTCTTTTCCTTTAATGACATATCTACTTGGAAGCTCTTGACTATTCCCTCTTTGGTTTTGTCTTTTTCCAGAGACAATAGCCCTCATTTTTCTCCCTAAGTTTAATGCAGAGGAGCAATATCGCGCAATTTCCCTCGGAACATGTGCAACAGTAGTTGCATTCTTTCAAATTTTAACCGCATATTTATCGTGAGGGTGCCTGGTTCTTGGAGACATATCAATTCTTCGTTCAACGTAGGTGACCAAATGTCTTTATATACATGATGACCAGTAAGAAAGCTTTCAAAATTGACACTGTATTGTAAGTTTCCCAATGCTGTTGCCATTGCTTATATTCATTGCTTGCACAGAACAAAGTTATTAAACTTTTTCTCTTTTGACAATATTTTTCGTTCGAACGTTTGATTGGAAAAGAAAAACAACAAAGAGTTAGATCGAATTTATAATGTTCTTGAGGTCTTATTAGTCAACATGGAAACAAGAAAGAGCTATTCGTTAAGCTTCAAAAAAGACAGTATTGAAAACTTTAGATGAACATGACGGAAATATTTCAGCGATAAAAAAAGCTTGTCAAACAAAGGGCTTGAAGACTAGATCTAAAAGACGAATAAGGGTTATGAAAGCAAGATATCCACTCCTTGAAGATGCTCTAGTGGAGTACGTCAAGAAAGAAAGAAGGAAACGTCAAACTGTAACTGGAAAAATGATTCGCAGAAAAGCAGCAACACTTTTTCAAAAGGTTTATCCTAATCCAAAAGAAACATTCAAAGCATCAAATGGTTGGTTAACTCGAATGCTAAGCAGAAACAACTTAACGTACCGTCGGGTAACAAGTGTAGGACAGAAAATACCAATAGATGCGCCGAAACGAGCTGATAAATTTCTTGTTCAGATGAAAGATTGCTACCAAAATTATGATATGAAATTGAATATGGATGAAACGCCGTGTTACTTTGATTTACCAAGATCTGTGATCTCAGTGGCGTTAAAACTGTAAAAGTTGCAACAACTGGGAATGAGAGGTTAAGATTTACTGCTGTTTTAAGGGCAGGGGTTCTGAGACAAGGTGACGAGTACAAGGCTTTCAAACTTCCACCAAAGATCATTTTCAAAAATCTCAAGAAAACTCTGAAAGGAACATATCCGGCAGGAATGGTAGTTGAGGGATCAAAAGGAGGAACAATGAAAAGAGGAATGATGTTGGATAGGTATGTACCTTTTATATTTATATCATTTTTTTAAATTTCATTTTTGTTTGGACGTTTGAGGTCGTGATTGTGGTCGTTTGTATTTGTGTCCGTGTATTTGAAGCTTGTTTTGGTGGGATTCTCCAAGTAATATCATTGTATATCCCTTTCATTCATAGACATCCTTTTTTCTGTAACAACACTTTGTTGTTTTATTTTATTTTTTTTCTTTAGTTATCATGCGTTATTCAAGAAAACACTAGGTTGTTTTATTGAATAAAGGAAAAGTTTGCTGATAATGATACCGCGAAATCACACCTTGGCGAGGAGATTACTGCAGCTTTCAAAGTACAGTAGAGCACACCAGAACAGGAAAGAGGAAAAGGACTTCTTATGAATTGGTGACGAATTGGGTTCAAGAGGCGTGGAAGTCAATCCCCAAATACATGATAGAAAGTGGTTTTAAGCAATGTGGTTACATTGATTGGGGTGGGAGGCTTGATGCCCCGCATACAAGATTGAGGGAAACGATAACAAATCGTGCTGTCCCGCTGATCCTCATTCAAGAAGTAAATAAAATAATCTTAGAAATGGAAAGGAAACAATCAGATGCCGAAACAGAGGAAGCTGACAACGAAAAAAATTAAGAAGACACCGAGCAAGCCAGAACGGAAGAGGAAGAAGAAGAAGAAGAAACCGACAGCGATTCGGATGTTGATATCGAAATAAAGTAGACTTGTTTGTAAACTTTAGATTTCCTGCAAATTGTTGTTTGAAAAAATGATTCGTCTCGTTCATTTACCTAACCTTGTTGCTGCTTTTAGTATAAAAAAATATAGGCCCGTGGGCTTTATAGGGGAGCGTTTTTCAAATTGAAAGTTCAAAAATCGGCAAGAATTCAGATAAAAGCCCATGGGCTTATATGCGGGGGAATAGGGTAGATATTAGAGTTGTTTGTATTTTTGAAAATGATTCTTTTCTTACTAAAAGCTGTTGTAATTGGACAACATACCCCAGCAGGGTATCGCTTTACTAGTAATGAGTAGTATTGGTGGTTGTGATTGTGGTGCTGTTAGTAGTAGTAGTAGTAGTAGTAGTAGTAGTAGTAGTAGTAGTAGTAGAAGTAGTAGTAGTAGTAGTAGCAGTAGTAACAGTAGTAACAGTAGTAGCAGTATTAGCAGTAGTAGTAATAGTAATAGTAGTTGTAGTAGTAGTTGTAGTAGTAGTAGTAGTAGTAGTAGTAGTAGTAGTAGTAATAGTGGAAGTAGTAGTATTTGGAAGTAGTAGTAATAGTAATAGTAGTAATAATAATAGTAGTGGTAGTAGTAATAGTAGTATAGTAGTAGTAGTAGTGGTGGTGGTGGTGGTGGTGGAAGTAGTAGTAGTAGTAGTAGTAGTAGTGGTGGTGGTGGTGGTGGAAGTGGTAGTATTAGTAATAGTAGTGATAGTAATAGTTGTAGTAGCGGTAGTAGTAGTATTGGTGGAAGAACTCGTCAGAAGTATTTGAATTAGGAGGGGTACCAGAAAGAGGAGAAGGTTAGTAGATAGTGATAGGGGAATAATGACCTGTCATTCGATATTGTATTTCTTAAAATTCTTTAATTTATCACCCAAGTTAGATGCATAAAACCTTGTTTGGGTGTTAGAGGAATGGTAGTTTGGTAGGGAAAAGCTAACGTTTATACGACAATACATTTGATAAAGTAGAAACGCATATTGCCGTTTTACACACTCGAATGTTATTTTCTGCACATGATGAATGCTGTTCTTTTTACATAGGTAGTGGAGCGAATGTTATTCATATATGCAAAGTTGAATCCTGGCCTTGGTTACGTACAGGTAAGGCAATCTTTAGTGGTTTTGATCAGGTTATTATGTTGTCTTGTATTCTTCTTTCATAATATCATTTTCATGACAGTTAATTCTGTCAATTTTGGTACTTTACTTTCTGTCATCAAGGTCAACAGCATTATGTTTCTTATTTTACCATTATTAACAGAATCTTGTTGTTTCTTTTTCGTCAACACCTTTGCTGCCAACTACTGTCGCCACCTTAACATTTCCTATTATCGTTCATAATGATTCATAATATTACATAATAATACATAATATTAATATTGCTATAATATTTGAATAACATTCTTCTTCTTCTTCTTCATTTGTCATCCATATTCATGGTGAAATATATTGTATTACTATTATTAGTTAATTCAATTATTTTCAATTATTATTCATTATTATTATTATTATTGATAGTATTAATACGTATTCATAATTACTTTGATGATCGCTTTAATTATCATTACTGCCACATGCCATATCGTCATTATTGTTGTTGTTGATACCACAAAAACTACTGGTAGCAACACGGTGGGAAAAATAATACTGTAAGAAAATTATTGTTCCCCAATTAGGAATGTAAGTATCTTAAGACTGATGAAAAAGAAAATCATGAGTAGCTCATGATTAGTTGCGACAGGAGAAAACGAAATAAGGACAACTATTGATCATAATTGAAAGTTTTGAGATAAAAATGGATGAAAGAACAGGAATCTGGGATGTAAATTCGTTTCAAGATGGTCTTTATTATTTAGTTTTTCAGGAAGTGCTGTGCCAAATTTTTTCGTAAAGATCCTTGTTTTCATTTTTCGAGAATCCCGTGCTACTGCTTGACACTGAACAGAATTAAGATTATTCCAAAGTTGTCACAGCCTGTGGTGCCAAAGGGGATAAGCTGGTGAGCCCTTCCCCAGCCCATAAGTAATGCCTACCCTTAAGGTGCAGGCTGTGGTCATCGTGACGTATTTTGCGGCACTTATCATGATGTTGGATGGCTCCTTGAGTCGATACCTACAAATCCATAATCTCATTATAACAATTCCAAGTAAACGGAGAAGAAGTAAATCAGTCTCTTGTAAATCACTCAGACCTCTTTTGTTCTCCTTTTTTAACATACGTGGTCTTCGGAGTAACTTTAATGATGTTGAAACCTTCAATAAATATGAGCCACCCGATACATATTTAGGCTCAGAAAGCAATATTGATCCCCTCATCAGCAATGATTACTTTTCTATTCCTGGCTATAACCGTTCTATCCTCATTGCCTCCCAACACCACTTGCATAGCCTAGGCTTGTGCGCAGAACCTATTTCATTAATTCGACAGGCTGATGTAAAAGATTAGGATCAACCTTGCTTACTTACGGCTCCAGCTTTCACTCCTACACTCTGCTACCTACCGTTTCGTGCTTTACCATTCTCTATCTTCAAATAATTGTTCTGTGCGCAATTTTTTCTAAGATGAAATTGACAGAACTATTATGCAGCAACCGTCAGTCTACATTTTTGTTTGTGGGCGATTTTAATGCCCATCACGAGGACTGGCTTGTTCATTCTCTTCTCACCACTTCTACTGGAGTACACAAATTCAACCCTATTGTGTCACAAGGCCCATTATGTTGTCGAAGAGGCTAGACAGAATTATATGGAAAGGACTCGTAGTTTGATGATGAGCCAGAAGGGCGGAACTCAGGTAGTTGTACCCTCGATGATAGGGGCCATAACGTATCTTACTAAAAATGTACTGATTCATATCTTGAAATTCAAATCATTACTAGCTCAGTTGCATTTATTACTGCCTGTTGAAATATACAGACTGGGATGGCTTTCCACCTATTGTAGTACAAAACTGCAGCAGAGATATCTCACTTTTTCTTTTTTAACTTTTAAATTAGCCATAGTTGCCCACTTGCTGAAAACTAGTATTTGTCTTTATGGTCTTTAAGAATTTTTGAGAACGTTCTTTTATATCAGACGATATCATTGAGGGTTACATTTATAGGAAGATCGAACCATTTCCGAACATACTTAGAAGCGAGTTTTCCGTGACCCATATCTTAACAGACAGCCACAGTTACAATCCTAGAGATTATATGTCTGATTTTCTGAAAGAAGTTGTAGTACTTGACCTTTAGAAATAATTGTGAACTCGGAGTTTTTTAAGACTTGTGCCTTTGCTTACCCTTACTTAAATCGAAGTAAGATACATAATAGACTATACAATTTTTTTCTGGTAAAACACGCTTACTATAAATAAATACTTTACCTTGTTACCTTGCTCTCTTGAGTCGGGTTGGACTCCTAGAGATACGCATGGTCAGCAGTCTCCATTTGTCTCGATCCAATGCCATAGTTCTTAAGGTGTTGATATTCATTCCCGTCACCCGCTTTCACATTGTCCAGCCATCGTGTGGCTGGAGCACCATGTTTTCTTCTTCCATTGCATATCCTCAGCATTATTGACTACCGACTATTGTTCAATACTATATGCTGTTCTTGTAATATGCACGAAGCAACTCAGCTTCTGCTTGGTAATCAAGTTTCAAGTGGATATGATGGTTTCATTTCCAGTATAACTGATACATTTGATGTTCTTTCGCCCCATTGTATGTTGAACATCTTTCTTCAACACCATACCTCAAAGCAATCGACGCAGTTTCTTTCCTATTTGCCCACCGTCCATGGTTCGCTACTGCTGATGGTTCGATAGCACACACGACAATAGGAAACGCGAGTATGGTGACTTCTTTCGACGTCGTTGACAATGAGATGTTTTTGACCTTCCATATCTTTGTGAGACGCATCATAGCAGACCTACAAAGTGTTAATCTAATCATTATCTCTTCAATATATGTTTCGATTTTTTATCCCCAAAAGTTGAGTGGTTTGACAGCTTCAATCTGGTCCTTACCTGTTTCAATTCCCTCTGATCCTCAGTTGCCAAAATCTTGGTTTTCGTGATGTTCAGGTATAACCCCAGTTCTCTATTCTGTTCTTTTATATTCGTCAAGGTTATCTAACCCTTGTTTCTTGGTTTTCATAGAAGTTAGCAATCGTCTGAGTTGGGTGGCGCGGTATACCGATTTCAACCATGATGTTCCACAAGATTTTATGGTCTACACAATTGAATGCTTTACTGTAGTATCAAATATGGAGCACGGGATACCCAGTATCCCGTGCTCCATATTTGATTGTAGTCGATGTTGAATGAATACTTCAGTTGCAAACTAAAGGGAAGAATTAAAAAATTTCTCTATTCTAAAGGAAATACAGCGAAGCCCCTAAATGATAACTCCTATCCACGAACACCACCTGGTTAAACAAAAGCAGCAGGTTTTTTAGTTACACGCAAGAAGATGGCAGCATTGACAGTGTAATTTAACTGTGTAAGAGTGTAAGGGTACATATTTATTCTCTGTAAAGGCTAAGAATTAAGCGTCCGATTTTGAATCTTTCTGTCAAATGATGGTATGCAAGGACTTAATGTATAAGCGTATGGTAAACCTCAGCATGGTCATTTTCGAGGTCAATAAGAGAGATGTTGTCAACCTGCGTTATTTAGTGCGAGCCTTTTTATGGTATGATTCATCATGCTGATATGTTTAATAACACATAAAATTTTGGAAGTAAACCATTTTGAATGTGTTTAATATAATTATTTTGTGTAAGGAAACCAAACATAAGACCAAGTAGACAAGATAATTTTTTCCGTCTTGTTTACTTGATTTTTTTGTTGGAGAATAATAATGGGTCTTAAATTAGAAGGGTTATTTGTGGCACTCTTCTTGTAGACAAGCACAGTGCAAGCCCTTTTATATCCCAATAACATGGTTGACGTCAGGTATAAAATATTGTAAGTATGGACAACGCTTAAAACAGATTATAATTATTTTGAAAATATTTTCCTTTATGGAATCAGTGAAAGCCATAGAAATATGAGCTTTATCGTGCCGTAAGTCGCTAGCATTTTTTGAGCTTCGTCTTGAGAAATACTTTCCCCTGCAACGTTGTTTTAATTTTATCGTTTCTGTCTTTAATGTGATTTGGTCCTTAAATTTCAACAGTATCTTCCTTATTGCTGATGTTGTGAGCAAGAAACACTGGACATTGTGTTATCCGAGGGTTTCTCGTAGGTGCTTACTGGTATACTTGATGTAGGGTAGACATATTTGGTTTAAAAACTCCCTTCCTTTTTCATTATTGGGTCCAGTAATTCCCTTCAAGGCTCCCATAACACCTTTAACATGATATCAATTGGATAAAAGAAGGTGTCTCAAGTCTTTTGAAAAGGCTAACTCGGTTTGAAATAATAATTTTTGCTCTACCAGAGTGGTGATACCACTATTACTGGCTGAGATGGTGTTCTGCATTATTGAGGTACAGGTCAGTGTGTGTTGCGTCTCATTTGGCCTGACGATGGAAGGTAGGGTGAATCTTTTTTCTAAATAATCTGGACATGGTCCTTAAAGTAACAACAAAACAATAGGAACAACAACAACGATAAGATTTTTTAAAGCTTTACTTTTTTTAAACAAAACAGTAATAACAAAAATAGTCGAAAAGTGAAAAGGAAATATGAAATAAGAACCCACGATGAAACCCCATTACCGAAAGAAATAATGAAGTAGAAGGTACAGCTAAAAGGACAAAAAGGTCGATAAATTTAAAAACGAGTTGAGTTCTACAGACAAAAACCAAATATGTAAAACGGACACAAAACGATTACACAGGGAAATCGGAAAACAGCAGATGGAAGTGAAAAGAATCCCCAGATATGGAAGATGCTCAAAAATTCTGGGAAAAGATTTGGAGCAATCTGAAAAACACAATGGAACAGCTTGCGTTAAAAGGGAAGAAGACAGAATGATATAAAACCATGGGTAGAAATGGATGAAGAACAGTGTAGGGAGGATGTCCAGAAAGTAACCAGGAAATCACACAACTGGAAAACCACGGGAATAGACAAAACACCTAACTTTTGCCAGTATCACCTCATAAGCTCACAAAGCATTTGCAAAGGCACTATCAAGCATTGTAGCAAAACCAGAGGACTTGTCACATAGGTAATCAAAGCGTAATACTTTTTTTCTGCCTAAAGCTAGTGATACAAAAAGCCCAAAGATATCCGACCGATAACCTGGCTTTGCACCAGTTACAAGTTGTTAAGGTCAATTTTGACTGACGGCACTTACCTTTAACTTAAAGGTAAAAACACCTTACCTTTGAAACAAAAGGGTTGTAAGCTTGGTTCTTATGGCAGTAAAGATTAGCTGCTTATAAATGAAATGACCAAGGAAAATTGCTACTCAAAACGCTGATACCTTTGTTTGGAGTACAAAGAAGCAGATTTTTGTAGGGAAGATTGCATTTGAAAAAATTTTCAGAGACCATAAATAGGTTTGGCAATAAGATGTGGGCACCAAACCATCTGACGTGGTACCACACACTTCGATTATAGATGTTGAAAGATAATGAACATTGGTTAAAATATCATTACTTTGATAAAGAGAAGTATGTCAAAGTGGTAAACTGAATTAACATCACAACATCAAAAATTTATAAAAAATAATTGGATATATTTTTCGGAGTAATCATTAATAGTATTTGTAGTAGCATTAATTACACTGGGAAACAAAGAATTTTTTTTTTCTCCAACATGGAATTTAAGAACAGTTTTAGACTAATTTGAGGGTGCTGAATTCAAATCGGATCTTAGATTTTCTCCATCACATCACGTTTTTAAGAAAATAATATCCTATCAAATAGTGTAACAAAAAAAGGCGCATTATATGGTTCATTTTGGTAAATTTACTTTTCATTTAGTCTCCCAATAAACTGAAGAAAATTTTTGTTTTCACAGAACACGCATAACATAACCATTTTTTATGATACGAACGTAAACAAACTGATTTTTAACTTACTCAACACTCGTTTGCAAGTAGTGTTTTTTTATTGATTTTGTCACTAAATTTAGTTATTTATTGTTATTATTCTGCTGGGTTTTTTTGTGAAACAATGCCTAAGGTGTGGAAGTTGGGTAGAATTTCAAGGAACAACTCAGGTAGCTAACAAATTTTTTAATTCCCTGCAGGATGTGTCACTGACCTAACAGTGGCCTCTACATCTCACAAAAGACAGTGCTCAAGTGATCCAAATATAGTTTGCTACATCTGTGGGAGCTTTATTTTGAAGAATCAGAGGCGCAACATTACTGACTTTGTTAAGAGTATGTATTTGGCTTACTTCAAAGTACCACTTGGAGACCAAGATTGGCAATGGTCTCCTCACAAAGTGTGCAAAACCTGTGTTGAGACCTTGAGATCATGGTCTCAAGGAAAGAATGCAAAACTCAAGTTTGGAGTGCCTATGGTTTGGAGAGAACCAAGCAATCATTCAGATGACTGCTATTTCTGCCTTGTCAATGTAAAAGGTTTTAATAAGAAAAACAAGCAATATTTGCAGTACCCAAGTACCCCTTCAGCAATTCGACCAGTTGCCCATCGTGAAGAAATACCTGTACCAATATTTACTGAGCTTCCAAAAATTGATGATACAGATCTCTTCTCACCTTCTTCTAGTGATGAAGAAGACACTACAGATATTTTTCAGCCCTGTGATGAAGATAGTGACAAACCAATTCTGTTTACTCAGCAGGCTTTGAATGATTTGTTTAGAGATCTTTATCTACCAAAAGAGTCTGCTGAACTGTTGGCTTCAAGACTGCAAGAGAATCGAATGTTGAAACCTGGCAAAAGTTTCTCATTTTATCGCAACAGGGAAGCAGAACTGCGGAAATACTTCCATTCAGATGGCCAGCTTGTCTATTGTACTAATGTAGGAGGGTTGCTTCACTTTATGGGACTTCCAGCTTATGATTCAAGGTATTGGAGGCTTTTATTGACAGTTCCAAAAGGAGTTTGAAATGTGTTCTGTTACACAATGGAAAAAGGTATTGCTCTGTACCAAAAGGTCATTCTGTAAAACATAAGGTAGAATAAAACAAAATCAAGATTGTTCTAGGTAGGTTGCAATATCGTATTCATGGGAGGGTAATTTGTGTGGATTTGAAAATGGTTTACTTTCTTTTATGTCAGCAAGGAGGGTACACAAAATCCCCCTGTTTGCTGTGTTACTGGGACAATAGAACTACAGCAGAACATTGGGTGAAGATGAATGGCCTCAGCGACAGAGTTTGGCATCTGGCGATAAGAATGTCATCAATGATTCTCTAGTGGATAGGAAGAACGTTGTCTTTCCTCCCTTGCATATAAAACTTGGATTGATGAAACAATTCGTCAAAGCTCTTCATTACAGTGGTGAATGTTTCAGCTATATATGTTCAACTTTTCCTGGTCTTAGCGAAGAGAAAAAAAGGCTGGTACATTTGATGGACCCCAAATTAGAACACTTATGAGAGATCCAAACTTTATTACATCTATGAATGAGACAGAAGGAAGAGCTTGGAAGGCATTTTGTAATGTGGTGCAGAATTTTCTCGGGAATATGAAAGCACACAAGTATGAAGAGATTGTGGAAGAACTGCTAATGAGCCTGTGAGATCTTGGATGTAGAATGAGTATCAAGATCCATTATTTTCACAGCCATTTGGACAATTTTCCGGAGAATCTTGGGGATGTGAGTGAGGAACAAGGGAAGCGTTTTCATCAGGACATTAAAACAATGGAAGAACGGTATCAAGGCCGGTGGGACTCACACATGATGGCGGATTATTCCTGGAGCTTGATGAGACAACCCAGAAGCTGTACATCAGAGATCAGCCTAGAAAAGTTCAGATAACTGCTATTTGATACTGATCTGTGTTCCATATATATATATATATATATATGAATTTTTATGTTTTCTATTTTTTTTTCTGTCATTGTATTTGGATTGCTGTACATCGACTTAGTAGTATTTATTATTCCTTGATTATTAATATACAAAATGTAGTACGAAAAAATCACGTTTTTAAAATGAAACCTTCGATTTAGCTCTAGGTTGATCAGTAATTTTCATAAAAATTTGAAAATTGCATAGCTCGAAATCCAATGTGATAGACCAAATCTGAATTCACGTTCGTAATCAGCAGCCCAAATTTAGTTAGAGTTCTTTTAAAAACCCTTTGCCAGAAAAATCTAGTTGACCAGTGTTATTTGTTGATCATCTTTGAAAATATAAATATGGGAACTGATCTTGGGAAAGATAAAGGAAACAAATTATTTGTTGTTTATATGCCTGACAATGAGGTCGGACAAATTGATGAGAATATAAATTAGAATGGGGCATCAGATCATAACAAGATCTAGGATCTTGTACTGTAGATATTATCAGTAAATGTAAATAACAAAGAATTCTGTAGCTAGAGACTCGTAGCATACAATTTATGCCTGTGGGTTATTGTCCTCATTGGTATTTATCTGGGGGACTATTATGCTTGTGAGCATTTGACCTAGAATTCCACAAGGTATGTGCACGATATTTTTAATCGAGGTCGGGCTTCTTAAGAGCCGTATATTTTAATCTCTTATCCGTGCCCTATTAACAGTGCTTCCTGGAGGAAAATTTAGTTCATCATACATTGGCAATTGTGACTACGGAACGTACTGAATTCGTAGTGCCTAGTGTATGGATGTCATTCAAGAATGCCACAGAACGCAACTACAGAAATGTACTGAGCTTTGCAGTACTGTATTTCTTTATGTTGTTTACTTACGTTTACGTATCATATTAAATATATTACATTATATTATATTATATTATATTATATTATATTATATTATATTATATTATATTATATTATATTATATTATATTATATTATATTATATTATATTATTATATTATATTATATTATATTATATTATTATATTATATTATTATATTATATTATATCGTGTTATAAATTAATAGAAATTTGATATTATAGAAATTTAAAGGGTCAAGTGTCTTATTCTATTTTATAGGGAATGAATGAAATCATTGGTGTTTTATATTACGTATTTGCAACGGACCCAGACAGCAAATGGCAAGGTAAGTTCACACAGTCTTTTATTAAAAAAAAGGAATTTTTTGAATTTAATTTTTATTGTATCATGAAAATCTTTTTTGGTCAGTGCCATTTACGAAGACAGTATTTCAATGGAACAGCGGGAACAACGGTAGGATTGTAGTGGGTGTTTGTACTGTTACTCATGTTCCAAAAATACTTGGCAGGTACCCAGTGAATAACAACTAATCGTGCTATGGCCAGGTAGGTGTTTTCAACTCTGATTGTAGCTTTCCTGATGATGATGGCTCGATAAAAACACCCATTTTCCTGTATTGTGTTCAATTTTATTAAGATCTCAAGATTTAGTATCATCGTATCAAAGTGAACAGAACATTTTGTCAGTGTCTTTAATTGTCTTCTTTTATTTGTAAGACAGGAGTTCCGAGGCCAGCGGTTGTAGATTGTTACGAGGTATTCGCATTGATAACGCCATGCGGATGTACACCTTCTACTACTGAAGACATGATTGAAAATTTATGGGTCGAAATTTTAGGACTATGAGAGAAACATTAGCAAAGATGGTCAAATATATCATCAGAATAAGTATTGGGAAGTAAAGAGGGACGTCAGGAAGAATAATTAAAGGGAAAGAGAGTAGGCGGACGCTAGTTTATATCGGTAATAATTCCGGAAGAGATTTTTGGAGTACTTTTTACTGAAACGCGGGTGACCCTTTGTACCCAGACAACAAAATATGAAAATTGCAGGAAGTTTAAGTGCACTAAATGATTTGGAATAAAGAATTGAGGTAGGTAAAAGTTTCATTAAACTACGTACCGGGTAACAGGTTTGCATCATACAATGACGTTTGTATTGATGGAAGGACCTTGCACAACTGATTTCGCTGTCTCAAAGATGTTATATTGCTGGAACAAGAAATCATGGTTCGCATTTGGTGATTAAGAAAATTTATCTGCAGTCTTCCAAGTGATGTTGCTTAATGTTAAATTCGTAAATTTATTATAAAGGTGCGGAATATGAGGGTGGTCAAACCCATGTAGAAAATGCCAGAGCTCGTGCGGGAATATATTCTTTATATATTGATGAACTAAAACTATGTTAGGAGTCTACTATATCCCCACTGATATTCCTTATGGTTCTCGGAACTCTGTTGAACTCGTCATTTTGGAACAGAAACACTGTAGGAACATCCGTTTGGTAATGTTCTTGTTTCAATTTTCTGACGTTTGGAAAATGCCATGGACATAATCAAGTGGATAAGAGATAAAAGAAAGATATGAAAATTAAAAGGCTGTGCGTATATATAGTAACTAAGGGTACTTTAAAAATCTGTAACAGCTGTATCTGCTGTGACTGGAAGGGCATCTTCTGTGTCCACGATTGGCTGATGCTTGATATTGTACCGCTGTTCAAAGAACTTGGTACTTTGTGGTCAGCTGTATCTTGAAGTACAGTTTAACACGATAAAACCTGTAGGGAGGCTTTATACTGAAGTCAGGAATAACCATCCAAGTATACCTGTCGTTCTTCAAGAACTTTGGCAAGATATTGACACATTTTAGTTCTCTTCGAGATCCATTGATTGAACCATGGGAAAAGATGGATACCTATTCCCATTCTGAAACAACACAGCCTAGAGTTAGTATGTAGGCTGTCGAAGAATTGCCACTTGCGCTCAGTTTTCAGACAATTCCTATTAACTTAAACAGACTGGATACATGGTTCAAAAAACAGAGCCGAACCTGACGAATGCAGGAGTTTGAAATAGGCCAGTTACGCATTCTTTCGCTTGCCATTTGTAAGCTTTGTTCGACAAATTCCTTTCCTTCAACTAAATGTCAAAGCTTGTCATTCCACGTTATTAGACCAAAATCTCCAACCAAATCACTGAGTTCTTTTTGTTTAGATGATATATATTTCTTGCAGCACCTTGGAAATAGCGGATAAGAAGCAAAGAATATGCTGCAGTAAATCCGTGTGCTTACCTACAAACTTAAATGGTTTCAAATAATTAATTCCCCTAATGAAATATGGGAATTTGTTACCACTGAAGATTTCGATACTTAAAGAAAACATAAGCTGATTAACTTTGGAGCACAATTTGCCTTTTGTATGCCTCTTAAAAATGCAAATGTTGCTAGCAATTTGCAAAGAAAGGTGCTTGGAGAGATTTTTCAATCACTGTGATGCTGTTTCCGAGTTTTTTTGCTGTTTTTTAACGGTCAAGAACCATGCAAAACATGAAGCTAATTACTATATGGAACTGTGAAAAGAAAAGGAAAGAAGGGTTAGAACAAGGGATTCACAAAATACTTGCGGAGAGAAAATACATTCAAAGAATGATTTATTACAATGAGGAGCAACTACTGAATAGGGATGAAGACATTAAGAGAAACGAAACGAGTCAAAGGGATGCAACAAACTGAGCTGGTACAATTGAGTAAAGCCCATTCAAAACTTCCCATAATAATACGTATAGAAAAGACTAAGACAAGCCACGTTTTGTCGAAGACAGAGAACTTAAAAAGCTACAAGAGCAAGACCTATCAAGGTACAAACGCCTCTCTAGACTCGATCAAGAACGTCGCGATGAGATGATTTAGCGCCTTGCCCAGATGAGACAATAGTACTCTCTGCAAGAACGGGTAGCAGATTTATAGAGATACAAAATTGCCTTGTGCGTGGGTTACTTTCTAAAGCAATAGAAAAAAATAACCATTTTGTGAGTGTTTGATTAAAAATAGGAATAAAAGAACTATATATAAAAATAGGAAATATAAAGAAAATATAAGAAATATAAGAACCCCATGAAACAGAAAATGGCTCTTCCTTAGCATTCCTCGAAAGGAAAGTAGCTTCACCAGAGTAAACCTCAGAATGATTCCCCATAAATATTATGGGTCAATATGAATTCAGCTTTTTATTAAAGGCATCCGTTGCGTCTTTAAATCAAACTTGTGGAGGATTTAGAGTATGGCTATTTGGCTGTCAGAGAATGGGAAAGTAGATGGGTTGGGGTTTTTTAAGTTGGCAAGAAACCCAATGGAAAATGACGTAGTACAAAGTAGTGTCATCAACTTAGATGTCGATGAACGTTAACAAGTAGCAGGGAGATTACTGATGTAAAGAATGATGATAGTTCGACTAAGAATAGAGCCTTGAGGAATTTCAGCCTTAACAAAATACTTATCAAATGTACTTCTGTCAAGTGTGACACATATTTTACGAAATAAAAAAAGGACCGGTTGATACCAAAAACACTTCCATAGATAGATAGATAGATAGATAGATAGATAGATAGATAGATAGATAGATAGATAGATAGATAGATAGATAGATAGATAGATAGATAGATAGATAGATAGATAGATAGATAGATAGATAGATAGATAGATGGATAGATGGATAAATAGAAAGATAGATAGATAGTTAGATAGATAGATATATAGATAGATAGNATAGATAGATGTATGAATTATGTATGAAAAACTTATGCATTTGCTTCGTTGTTGTTTTTTATTTAACAGTTTATGCAGAAGCCGATTCATTTTACTGCTTTACTTTGTTGATGGGTGAGATCAGGGACAACTTTATCAAGACGCTTGATGATTCAGCGTGTGGAATTGGTACGTTTCTTTGTTGGCCATTTTAACAACACGATGCCAAATAGATTCTTTGGCCTTTACTGGCATAGATATTACGGTTACATTACTATTTTTTCCCCTTTCCTTCAAAGCCTTAGACTGTTTAATGTCACCAAATTTTGCTGGCACGATTTAGCTCACTCCGCTGTCAGGATGCCAGACAGCACGTTCCTCAGCGTACCCTCCGTTTCCATCAGTACAGTTTTCAGCATCTCCTTCCATGTCTTCACGTTCTTTGTTCCGCTCAGTACTTTCCCAATCTGATCCTTCCGGCGGTTCGCCCCGCCACCTATGCATCCCACCACCACTGGAATGGTCTCTACCTGGTACCCCGGTCTTCGCTCTCGAATTTCGTATGCCAGCTGCTGGTATTTTTGCAGTTTTTCCTGCACATTTTGACTGATGTTTTCGTCATTTGAGCAAGACATATCGATGAGTTGGATTAGCTTTTGTTCTATGTATTCCACAATCACGTCTGGTCTTCTCGCAGTTGTGGTCTTTCTCATGTGATATTCGAAATCCCACGCCATCTTCACTGATTCATTCTCCATGACTGTGCCCTGTTCCCATCTCTGCTTGTACCAGCACCCTCTGGTAGGAGCCCGTTCTCCTCCGCCCAAGTTGTCATTAATACCTTCAAGGCATTGTTGTGCCTTTGGAGGTACTCTGTACCTGCCAGGACTTGGCATCCAGAGGCTGGTGCATCACACCTTCAAGAGCGTTCCCCCACATTCTGGATTTGTCTGTTTGAATCTCGATACCTCTGTTCTTTTTCCAAGCTCTGGCCTCCACCATTTGTTCTTGCATGTTGATTATCACACTGGCTTTCTTCCTGTCAAGATTGTATTTGAGCCTTTCCTGCGCTCCATCATCCAGGTTCTTATAGAACTCACTCTGCATCTCTTTGGTCTTTTATCGCTCAACCCTGTTTATTTTTCTTCCCTCCTTGACCTTTGACTTGAAGTTCCTGGAAACATTCTTCCATGTTCCCATCATCCTCTCCCCTTCCAGATGGGCTCCATCTTCTGTAAAGGTCGCGTCAATCCTGTATACTGAAAGGGTTTCTGTGCCATCTTTGCATAAGGACTTTCCCTCTTTGGCTGTTTCTTTTTCCCATGCTATTCGTATCCACTCACTGCTCTGGTACGCCATGTAACATGCTACTCGGATCTTGTTGTCTTCATACATATCCTTGATACTTTTCAGACCTCTCCCTCCGTGTTCCTTACTCAAATACAATCTTTCATCACCATCTTGCCTGCCATATATCTTGGCTTTCCTGAGCTCATGTTTGATTATTTTGTCCAGATTGTCCAGATTGTCCAGTTGTTTTTTGGTGAAGTTGCAGACATTCATGACATAAGTTGCTACTGGAATCACTCTTGTGTTGATAGCCTTCATTAAGTTCCTTTCATGCAACTCCTTATCAATCAAACTCTTCATTCGCTTTTCCATTTCAGCTTTTACTCTCTCGTAGACTACCTCCGTATCTATTCCTTCAGCCTGTTCACAACCTAGGAACTTGCAGCACTCATTCTGGTCTGGATCTAACGTCTTCATCCTTTCATCTAGCACCTCTAGGCCTTCTCCCTTCACCATCTCTCCTCTGTTGAAAACAATCTCAGCACACATTTTCACTCCGTAATACGCCCCTGTGTCCAGATCTGCCCGTACTATCATCTCGTTAACTGCTTTGTGCTTGTCATGACTAGGTTGGTAAACTTTCAGGTCATCTATAAACAGGCTGTGGTTTCTCTTGGTGTAACGCTTACCAGGGGGGGGGGGGCATTCTGTATCCCTCGGTATCATTCAGAAACATAGCCACTGGTACTTCAGAGAGGCAAAAACCAACCGGGGGAAAGCTGTCTCCCTGCAGGAAACCGTGCTTGATCTGTATCCATCTGCGTTTCTCCTTATTTCCATCCCTGATCACTTCAAGTCTGGTTCGCAATCTCTTCATCAACGTGGTAATCACATTCACTACCTTCTGGGGAAATCCCATCCAGCCGTAAACTTTCAGCATCCAGTCGTGATGAACCTTGTCATATGCTTTCTGGTAGTCATAATACGTCACTGCTAAATTACGCCTGTGTTCTCGTACCTCCTCTAGGATGCAATTGTCAATCAAGAGTTGGTCTACTGTTTCTAACACATTGTTGCATGTCCACATCTGATTCCTGTCCCACATCGTTCATTACAGCATGTTCTTTCAAGTACTTTCCGAGAACGCCGGTGAAGACCTTGTGTGATGTGTTTAGACAGGTGATGGATCTGGAGTCTCTTTCATTGGATAGTTCAGCCTCCTTCGGAATGAGGACTGTTGGGCCGATGGCAAGCCACTCTGGTATTTTGGTATGATCGTCAATCCAGCTGTTCATAGCTTTGCTGAGTGGTCTCCATGTGGATGTAAATATTTTCCACCAGACATTCTCAGTGACATCAAATCCTGGGGCTGTCCAGTTCTTCCTTTTCAGTATTACCTCCTTGATGTCCGTGTCACTGACACTGAAATACAGCACCTCCTGAACCTTTCCCTTTATTCTATTTCAAATTTCATTCATCCAATCTGTCTCAGTTGTTTTCTTATCGTCGTCCCAAATTCCTTCCCAGTATTCACTGAACTTTTCCATGTCTGGGATTTTTCCGGTTCGATCTGTTTCTCCCTTAGCGCTCTGATAAAATTTGCCTTCATTTCTTTCAAACATGGCATTGTTTCTCATTCTGGTGTCCTTTTGTGTTATCTTGTCAAGTCTGACTTTCCTTGATCAGATTTCATCTAGCCATATCTCTTTAGTTGAAATCAGTTATGCGTGTGTTTGAAGCTTAGATCTTGCTTGCTTCTTCAGGAATGTCAGATTTTCAGCTTCCTTCCCTGTGATCTTCCTGTGAATCTTTCTGCGTTGTATTTCATTACTGATCATTGTTACTCTTTGTTTGGATTCTTTCAGTTGCGTTTTGAGTTTACTTATTGTTCTGTTTTCTTTCCTTTGCTTTTTTTCACCTTGTTCATACTTGAGTGACTGCCTGACCACCTTCGCCATCGCATGCACTGCATCCAACTGTGATCTCAATTGTTTGTTTCAAATGCTCATGCAGGATCCTGTTAGCACTGTTTTTCAGTTGATATGGGACTTGCGTTTTGCCTAACCTGACTCTTTCTTCAATAACTTCATTATTTGTCTTATCCAGTTCACCAAGTGCATCCAGGGATAGATGTTTTAGGTGCTCTTCCTCCGCAGTTATCTCCATATTTTGTATTGGATCAATCATTACCTCACGAGAGGGTTCTAGTTCTGCGTTTGCCACCTGAATGACCTCCGGTGCCTCACTCGACTCATCCTCGACATTAGCTGTTTCTTGTGTTTCGACTCTTACTATTCGTACAGCTTCATTCTCATGTGCCATTACTGTGTTACCTGTTGTACCAATAGGAGGTTTGCTATGGTCTTACCTTTTCTGAACCTGCTTGCATTGTCTCTTGGGCACTGGCCGTCAAGATGACGGAATTCACTGAACTCATTATCCCATCTCTGTTTCAGTCTCTGCATAAACCTCCTGCCCTCCTGTCTAGCTTGCTTCACAAGCTGCTTTCATGTTTGTTGCATATATGGACACCTTGGATATATCCCTGGCATTTTCCACTTCTGTTCCTAGAACAGTATTGTTCTCTATCTTGAATCTTCTGGCGTTGTTGATGAGGTTTTGGTGGTATGGTCATTGTCTGGATATTCTTCATCCCACCTTTGCTTTATTCGATTCATGAATCCGCTTCCTTTTCTTCTTTCCTCTGCGTCAATCTGTACTAGTTTGTCTTTCTGCTCTTGCACCCAGGCGTGTCGGATGGAGCTTGGTTTTGATCGGTCTCCTGTTAGGAAGTAGGCCTGTTTCCTGCTACTGTTTGCCTCAGAGTTCTTCGAATTGTTGTTTGGGTTTGGGCTTCAAGGTTTGTGAAGTTGTTTTCCCTATGCTATGATTTGCGAGGGCGGGTAAAAATCGCCAATCCCTAGTTGCCCGGCGCAAGGGGTAAGACCTCATTACTGCCGAGATTGGCCGCATATCGACAGGTTCGCGTTCAGAGCCACATTACGCCGTGACCATTCACAGCACGCTTCACCTGAAGTTGCGGTTTTCTTTCAGGGTTGTCTTCCTTAGCCTTTGGTTCTCACAAGAACCTCCCTACAAGGCAGCAGGTGTAGTTTTTGTCAGGGTCCTCTCCCTTAGCGTTTTGCCGTCCGAGGCCTGCAAGGCAGCAGTAGGTATCGTTACCCTGATGGGGGAGGCTAAGTAGGTGCTGTGCCTTGCATAAGGATAGCCCACAACTATGCAAGGCAGGGGCGTCTATTCCCCTGAGGTCTCCATGACCCGCATACCCATTTATTACTATTATTATTGAAGTATTTCTTTACGTATGCATTTTATTACAATTACCTACCTGCTCACCGCAGTGACCTGGGGCAGATAAAGGTCCTGTGAGGCATGACACAAAGATTAAAGGGACCATTGGCATATTGCAAAGAGTATAAAAATAATTATGACAAATAAGTGAAAACATCGTTGGCACGAATTTTAAAAGACGATTGTCATTTAACTAATAACTATGAGAAGTATAAAAAAATTGTAAAAAAGATGTATGAAAAAACAGAAATGTTTATGACTTACGGTATCAAATTGAGAGTGCTTTTCGAAGAATATGAGCATTGCCTTTGAGGACAATTTTTTGGATTTCTTGTACTCTATGCTTTCCAGGTATTATATAATAAATGGGGTTTAAAGTGAAAAGATAAAAATATTTCGCCTTCGGAAATAAGCATTGAATACACAAGTAGTTTATTGAATATGAACTGTAGTATGTTTTTAATCTACAAATATCTTTTTTGTGTGTTTTACTCCTTGCTTTTCTGAAAACAAGGTACTATGATGCGAAAGCTGTTGGAAACACTGAAGGCTCAAGATCATGAACTTTGGGAAGATTTAGTAAGTACTATTAATAGTGGCAGAAAAATTAAAGGAGTTATCTTGTTGAATGAGCCCAGTGTTTTGAAGTTCCAAACGGTGGGGAAACTATCTACCTACGCATCACCTTTTGCATGTTGTTTTTATACCTTTTTTTGAGTTTATGCTAATCATTCAGCCTGAGGTCTTAAGCTGGCTTTGCGACTCATAATTGCTCTGTTTTGTTGTCTGGTGGGGGAATACTCAAATTTTATTTCGAAACTTGCAAAGTACAGTGGAGAGTCCCCATTCATTTAAAGCAGTTGAAAACTGTTGTTTCAAAACTCCCTAAGCCGCACTTACAATGGTTTTGTATCCTTAGTTATGATTGCAAATCAACAAACTTCAGAACGAACCATGACATAATGGAAGTTATGAATAGTGATTGGATTATGCCATTGTTGTTCAAGGGGACATTTGCGTAATTGATGTTGTGATGTATCTTGTAATTTTCGAGATGGGTGAAAATAGAGTAAAGATTTATTTTTTTTTAGATTTTTTAGAAAATTTTGCATCATGGTAATTTGGGCGGAGAGTGTATTCGAAGGTGTTTACTTATTTTATCTAATGGAAGTGTGGGGAGGTTTTTTCAGTTTTAATGTCATTCCCCCACCCCCCCCCCCC
>RDPX01000464.1:342027-353344 GCA_003991215.1 Morbakka virulenta | reverse complement strand
TTCCCCCCCCCCCCCCCAGCAATTGAGGCTCAGACGGTGCCCTTCAAAAGGACTTTTGATTTGGCAGTGAGGAATTTCTTGGCCGGATGCCCTTCCTGACGCCAACCAATGGCTTTTTTCTTTGCAAAAGTGCAAATTCTCCTCGCCAGCTCGGGGAATCGAGCCAGGAACCTCTTGGTTACTGTGCAACTACACTGACCATTAAGCCACGGCTCCTATATTGTTTTTTCTAATAATATTCTCCGAGGCTTTGTTTGATTTAATAACTGATACAACAAAATGTTCGAAAATTAAGCACATGTACATTCTTCCTAGGACGTTCCGTTCATTTATGATTCGATGAAAACAACACTTACATAAAAAATGCTTTGTGAAATGTTGTTGCTAAATGGTTATTCAAAATTTGCTTTGGAATCTGTAACAGGAATTGACCGCCATTGTTTATTCGGACCGCCATTGGCGCTTTTTTGATGGTGGAGCTTTTAGATGGAGTTTATTTGGAGGTGGGTTTATTCGAGAGTGAAATTCTTCTAGCTACCCAGAACAATGACCTATGCAAAATCCAAATTTGTTAGTAAAGCTATGAAATATATGAAAATGGCAAGAGCTTTTGCGATTTTAGACATAGTGTAAATATTACGAAAGTATTTTATTGAAAAGACGATGTTGATATATAAGATGCTTAAATGGTAAACGACAAGAAAATACAATCGGACAGGGAAAAGGTAACCTTGTACCGATTTTTAAGTGTGATATCATATTGTAACAATTATAGAGGAAAAAAACTGACTGAAAAATAGCTTGAAAATCTTGGAGAAAGATAATAAGCATATAATAAAGTGTACTTGACTTTAATATGAGAGGTAGGACTTTGCTAACATCCCAGAAAAAGACCATACAAGAGAATTGTTTGGAAATCAACAAAAAATTATTCATTGACTTGTTGATCTAGCGGAGGCGTTTTAAAGGGTCACGACAAGTTGTTCATTATTGACTTTAAAAGAGAGACACTATAAAGTTAGTGTTTCAGGTGAAGTCTGTACAGGGTGGAACTGACATAGCTGTACGCACAGCTTTTGGTTATCAAGCTTATTTTGAAATAGCAGTTGGAGCTCATCAAGGATCTTTAATAATTTTATTATTTTTTATATTACTTTTTGGTTTTCTCAACGGAAACCCTAAACCGGAAATGTACTGCGCTTTAGTGTTTGCAAGTGATGTAGCAGTTACTTCACAACTTGAAAGAATAAATTATATTTAGTACAAACTTGAATATCCCATTTGAAGTCATTTTCCTTATGGTCTAAAGCTTTTTCGCTGACACTACTAAAGCAAGACACCAGAATTAGGAAACGCAAGTCAACTGAGTTGTTTTCGACTTAGAAAACATATCAGGATCGAGAACGCCGACACTTTTCGTGATTGGGTGAAGATACAAAAGGAATGGATGAAAGCCAATGAACTTTAGTGACTGGCAAAGACTGTACACGTTCTCTTTGTCTTCAAGAGAAGGTGATGAAAATGAAATATGAATTACCTCCAATGCTTCAAAATGAAAATCAGACCTGATTGTGCCAATCAGATGACTTGAAACTGTTTTACGTGGAATTTTTGCTGCATTGGCGATTGTGAAGTAGCTGCTGTGGTATAACCATATCATAGTTGAAAATTTTGGAAGAGAAATAATCCAATTTCAGTGTTAAGGACTCTTACATTTGCTAGCAAAATTTGAAAATACTTGGTAGATCCAACAGTATCTGTGGTGGGTTTCTTTGATATCGAAAGTATACTTACTAACGTTTCTTTAGAGGAGGTCATTACAATTCACACCACACTAGAAAACACTTATGCTCCTTTCTTAGCTAGCCAAGTACACTCACACCACTAGAACCAAACAAAACACTACAAACTAAAGTTATTCAACAGTCAAAAGTAGAGCTAATACCCTCAGAACATGAAAGGGTACTTCGTCAGGTGCCTTTCAGCAAGGATCCAGATTTTTCCAGAATACCGTGGAAACTGCCAAAGGGTGGTGGAACCTTCACTAAAAATAAAAATTTACCTTTGTTTGCTAAATTTATGGGAGCTCAAAAAAGTGCCCCAAGATTTTTGAAATGGTGACATCTCTCTAGTTTCCCAGCGGCAACTGTGATTTCCCAATTGTGCCTCGTCAGTAAGCTGTTTGCCAAAATATTCTAGAACAGAATCTGGTCATACATGGATTCATATCATGCCGAATACAGCTTCACAGGAAGGCAGACCTATAAACGGGAGTGGGCTTTGCCCATTGTCTGCTAATTAGAAGTTGTTGTGAACTGAGCTGTGTCATTCAATTAAAGCATTTAACAGGTTTAGCAAAGTTCCAGCATTGAAACTACTCGTACCCAATAAAATATTTTCAAAGGTGGAGAGTATTATGAAAAGCGTTAATGATTGTATGGATAATCTAGTTATGTTAGACGGAGAGGTAATCGTACCGTTCAAAATGTCATCTGGATTGAGCCAAAGTTGTATATTAGCTGCAACTCATTTGCATGGAGTTGCATGTATTTGTTAATGTTAGCTTTCCTCAAAGTTTTATTCTTTTTCCAATTCCCTTTCTTCTTTACGCCTTAGACCTTCCTGGTAACTTATCCAGTTGGTCAACTTCAATGCCAATGACATTGCGTTGTACCTCTGTCATTGGCCACAAGGCAACTCAATAGGAACAAGTCACACTTGCGGAAAATTTGGAATCTGACCTTCAGGCTGCCACAGAATTGAAAAGAAAGTGGTTGCTTTCGTACAATGTGGCCAAAACCCAACTCACGTCGTCCAGTATAAAACTGAGTTCCTGTCTTGCTCCGGTATTCGTAGAAAATTATTTTGTTTACCCTGATGAAGTTGCTTCTTTTCTTGAAGAAAGCTCATCAATTGGACGGCTTGGTTTGCCCTTTTCTCCAAATTTTTTGGGAGTTTGTATTCAATCTATTAGCAAGTATGATTCTAAAAAAAACTGTTTCTCTTTTGTATCGCGCCAGAGAGAACCTTACACATGAGGCTATTTTGTATCTCGAAGTCTACCGTCCTTCCTTGCACGGAGTACTGTTGTCACATCCAGACAGATGCTATCTCTTCCCATCTGGATGTTCGTGATGAGTTAAAAGATGTGTTCGTAATTTGATGGTACTTTTTAATCATTGCTTCATTGCCGAAACTTGGCATGTTCTAGTCTTTTATATAAGTATCTTCATGAGAAGTGTTGTAATAAGCTTTTTTTGCTGGTACCAGGTCAGTATGCTGCACCTCTTGTGACTCATTTTTCTGAACGTCTTTATCGTTATGCAGTTGTTGCTCCTTGTTTTACTAAAACGTTCTATGAATGTAGTTTTTTCCTTGGACAACTAGACAGTGGAACTCCTTGGCTTATGAGCGTGTTCCTTTATATAACTTTGTTTGACATCTAAGATTACTCAAGCTCTTAAAGCTTTTATGATTCGTTCAGAAATATATGCCTTATTGACATCTGAAGTTTTGAGCTTTTAATGTTTTATTTACTTGTTAGAGCCCTTAATTATCTTCATCGGGGTTTTTTTGTGCAGGAGAAAAAGGGATTAAAACCACAGTTTTATGCATTTCGTTGGCTTACACTTCTCTTGTCCCAGGAATTTCAACTGCCAGGTACAGTACGATAAAGCTAATACGTTGTAACTAGTTTTGGTGCATTTAATATGTTTCCTGTTGATGTTTGATGGTAATATAGCAAATTTGATTTAGTTTTGCCCAAGTTAAGAGCAGCATCTAACAGGACAAATATTTGTCTTTACCGCTTTGTCTTTTCTTTTGGATTTCACTTTTCAGGTCCTTGATAACGCAGTCGTCGATAGAATGTAAAAGGAGGTTAAAAAAGCTTCGATAGAAATTGTAATGATGGCTATGTGTATGATTATTCAAAATTAGAGTCTTAAAAAACTGGAAAAATTACTTTTCCACAAAATTAATTTAAGTTAACAGTCCCCAAAGTGAATTGAACATACCTGCTGAAGCCAATCAGTTTTTTCTTTTCCCTGCAGCGTCATTGATCAATGGAAAAACAACCCTATTGACCTATACAAAAAAGTGTTTGATTAAGTGCTTTCTGCAAATGCCTGGTTGCCCCTTCAAAGAAACTAAACTAGAGAGGAGACTACTTAATGAACCAAAAGCCCATTATGAAAGATCTATAAGGAAATGAAATGTGCCTTACGGACACGCTACTGTAATATTTATTGACCACCTTTACTATATTCCCACTAATACCCTAGTCACTAAATAAAAAAACAATCCTACTCGTCAAACAGATCGATCTTAAGTCGGTCCATTAATGTGTCAGTGAAAAGCAGTTAAAACAGTCGGCCTTATTTCAGCCCCATGGCCATCTTTATGTTAATTCTGGTTGTGATAAGGGGCATTATCAATTTTTTAATTAACCAGATTGTATATTAGCGAGAGAGGCAGCAACTACGTAGGAAGTTGCTGCCCTCGGGATAAGTTATGTCGTTGAGCTGGGTTTTAGCTTCTAATTTATTTTGACAAAAAATTAAACCTCATTTCCCTTTCTTACAGATGTCATACGGCTTTGGGATTCACTTTTTGCAGACGTCAAAAGATTCGATTTCCTGATATTCACATGTTGTGCTATGATAATGTAAGTTTCGAAATTCGCAAAGTGATTAGTACTAGAGAAAGGTTCGCTGCGAAAATGTTCTCTTTCTGACTACTATTCGTCTGAGCCCTTTACCTCGAAACTAACAAAAATTGAAAACGGTGCAAGATAACCTATTCATTTTTCCCCCAGCAGTCGCGTGCAGGCCGTATGACTAGAGGTATTTAAAACTTCAGCAGTATCCCAGACTGGATGTCTGATCTGACTGGATCTCTCTCTCTCTCTCTCTCTCTCTCTCTCTCTCTCTCTCTCTCTCTCTCTCTCTCTCTCTCTCTCTCTCTCTCTCTCTTTCTGCTTGCTCGCTCTCTTTCTTCTCCCTTTCTTTTTCTCTCCCTCTCATCCCGCCCCCATCAGGATGACATTTCCTGACACTCGTCAGGAAATGTACATTTCCTGACGAGTGAGTAAAATCACGAAACAGGCTTGTCGAAATAATGGACAGTGTAGTTTTTTTATTCTTTCCAACTTATTATATCTCTTTTATTACGCTCTGCATTTATGTATCGAGCACTCTAATACGGTTAACCGAATCGAAAGTACCATATATATACATACAAACAAACATACTTACATACATATACGTACGTTCTTATATACATTCAAAGGGCATGGATGTACATTCACTTCTTTTGGTTTCCTGTGTATCAAAAAATTTTTAAACATGTCTCTGAAAACGTAGTGGAATGTAAACTGACGTGATAAATATTTTTTTCAGTAGTAACATTGGTTTACAAGGATCATCAGGCGTGATCACTAATTATAGTTATCTCATTTGTACCCGTTGGTAAGGAAATTTAACATACGTAGAAGGTGTAAGGGGAATTTGCTTTCCTTTCACTTCCTCTCTATACAAATTTTGTTTTATTTTTAATATCAGGTTAATGAGAGAGCAGATCTTATCTGGAGATTTTGCAAAGACAATTAAATTGTTGCAGGTAAATATTTAAAATACTTCCTGAAGTTGAATCGTAAAGCGCCTATTCAATAAAGAATTCTGTGCTCTCATCCCTTTCGTTTTTAGGTATTGGTGAAGATATTGTATGATTTTGATTGTTATCTTGCCATGCCGCAATAATGCATCAAGGCTTACGCAGTTGTAAAAGGACTGGACATTATCTGGCATTTTTTCAGTTATCACTATTTACTGGCCACGATCACGCTTGTACATTTATTGTATAATATTCTACGCTTGATTCCTCTGGTCCATCAGTTTTATTTGTCAGGGTCAGAGAGTAGTACTTTGCAGTGGTGACGCCATTATAAGTGTAATAGCAATTAGACTATTCATTCAGAGTTCAAACAATACATTTCCTGGCCCAGCCCAAAAATCTTGCTTATGGCGGCAAGCTTTCCATTATTATGCCACCGAAATTTCTTTGTTGTCACGTCATGCAGGGACATGACGTATTCTAATAAAATTTTGTATCACGCAATGCCCTTTTTAAACTGCCTTGCTAACGGTTTTTCTGTTTCAAACAGCAACACAACTACAGAACCTACAGAGAACATGATCTAGGATGGAGATGAGCTTAATGACCCCCCAGATTAACTTGGCTTTTGGGTGCCCTTTTGGATTGGAGTTCATCCAAATACCCCTGAATTTCCGATTGACTTTCGTCAATATCAATAACTTTATTTTCAAATTTTTCTTCTTCTTCTATCGAAAAAAAAATTCTTCCCCTGCCCTCCTTAACCATTACTTTGTTTTTTTAAATTAATGCACAAACTTTGAATTTGGGTCGCCCTCGGTCTTTGTGGTTTAAAATGGGCTCCACACTCTCAAAACGTTTTTACACTGTGTGCAATACTCCGTTTTTCAGGGCAACTGTTGGGAGAGACTGGCATGGAGGAGTAGAGAAGTTAGCGTCTCTCTCGTCCGTCATTTTAGAATAAAGCCGTTAAGAGAAAATAAAAGAAATGAGCAATTCATCCGACTGAATCAGTTTTGAAAACAAATAGAAATAAACCATCGGACACGGCGGATTCTATGTACGAAACCATGTAAAAAACCCAATTCATACCTAACCACTGTTATTACCTCTACAGTCTAGAATAGCCTCAAAAGGCTTCCAAACAACAAGGGAATCCAGGTTCTTAATAAAGGAGGACTGCATATTGGTAAAAATTGGTAATAAAAAATTGGTAATAAAAACAACAGAACTTTTGCTCGCAACTTTTCCCTAGTTTTCCAACACAACCAAATAGATTAACGATTCACTGGAATAACACCCCAATATCTCAGACGTCATATGGTATTTTAAGACGCAATATAAAGAAACTATCAAAGAATGAGCCTAAAATAACTAGGTACGGAAAAGAACAACAGTAACTAAAAACAACAGCCGCAGTAAAAAAAGGTCCCGTTTGTTAATTAAAGAGAATAATGTACTATTATATGTAAGTACATAGGGAATATTATTGTTAATGGTCAGTGTTTCTCATCATCAGGAATAAAAGTTATTATCTTAGATGCAAGCTAATTGATAGCAGTAGTGTCGCCTTTCAGAAATTAATCCTGATTGTGATTGCATTTATTTTCCTTACTATTTTATTTTCAACTGACATTGCCTCATTAAAACATAGTCATTCAGAATCACCAGGGAGTCCCGCCACAAACAAATGGCCAAAACGATGTGATTTTGGCCCAGGAAGCATCACTGTTGATTTTTGTACTGTTAACCCCCCGTCACAAAGTGCATTGATCATATAAAACCATGTAACTCCCGGCATATAGTAGGAGTCAATGTTGCATATCTATTTAGTTGTAAACAAAGGGTACTGTTGGCAATATAATGCATAAGCCCTATGTTGGGCTATTTTAATCACTTTGTCATTTTCAGATATTTTTTTTTTATTTTCAGATATTCGCGGGCTGTGCCTGTGGTCTAAATTAAACTGTAGCAACAATTTCGTTGTTATTACAGTACCATAACTCACTTCATGTCTTTTAAGCATCGTCACAAGAGATTTACACAAACATGCACCGAACTCATACGATTTATGCATTTTTGTTTTTAATAGAATCCATATATATCTGAAAAAATTAGTGCCGAAAAATCCGTATTTGCTAAACAATTGAAATGGTCTAATGGCCTTGCGTCAATTTTTAAATCACTTTGAGCTAATGTAAATGGCGTGATCGAAAATGTTTTTCTAATAGCATTTTTAGGGGTACCACTCACTGCAGCAAATAATACTTGCTGTCGGCTTAGCAACATATCATCTATGAAAAATAACCTTCCTCATAGATTGTATTTGTTAATCATGTTATTTGTTTAATTCCAAACTCTTTTAGTGTCTAGATTGTTTCTGCCACAATTCCACCCGACCCCCCAGCTTTTTCTCTTTTCATGTTCTTTACAGCTTTTTCTATTTCAACTTTCAAAATCGGGTAGCCTCCTTGTTTCTGGGAAATATTTCTTTCTCCTCTGTTATCAGCAAACAACTCTTCTATATTCTCTTTCCATCGATGTAACATTCCCTCTTGATTTACCAAAATACTTCCGTCTTTTCCTTCAATGCAGCTGGTGTAACACTCCTTTTACTCGAGATTACTCGTCGTATCATGTCATGCAACTTCTGTGGGTTAGTCTTCTCCGTTCGTTCAAGCTCTCCGCACTGTTTCATACTCATAGACTCCTTTGCTTGCCGAGATTTTATACGCACCTCACTGTTCAATCTGTCATATTCCTCTGATTAACTCTTTACTGTTCTACTCTTTTCCATTAGTTTTAAAATCTCGCCCGTCATCCATTCCTGCTTCTTCCTTTGTGTTAGAGGAGAAATGATTTCTTCAGTAGCTTTACTAATTGCGGAACAAATTTGTTCATAGTCATCTACTGTTCTGTTGCTCTCCTTATCACTTTTCATGTGAAGTTTAACCTTTTGTTGAAAAGCCATTTTTGCATCATTGGATTTCAGTTGGTCTAGGTCACGCCGTATTGCCTTCTTTGGTCTTTTACGTTTCTTCAATTTGAGCTTGACAGAAACAACTACAAGAGCATGATCACTGTTGCAATCTGCGCTTAGATAGCACTTTGCTTGTGTAACAGCATTTCTGAATCTCTTATTGATTGTTATGAAATCAATCTGGTTCCTTGAGCAATCATTTGAGCTTCTTCATGTCCATAGACGTCTGGGGTGATGTTAAAAGTACGTATTAGTGATCACCTGGTTATTTCCTCCGCACCACTAACCCAGGTATTTCCACGATCATTTCGTTTGCCCAGTCCAATCTACAACATTTGCTTGACTACCTTCACCAACTTTAGCATTTAGGTCACCCATGACAAACACAATCTCTTGACATTTGAGTTGTGCCATAGCTTTATCCAGGTCTGCTTAAAAGTTTTCAATGACATTCTCATTGGTATTGGACGTTGGTCCATATACGTGAATGATGGTGGTGTTAAATGGGCTTCCCTTCAATTTAACCACAATTATTCGATCGGAAATTGCCCAGTAGCCAAGTAGACAATCTGCTAACTTTGGTCGTAGTAGGAATCGACCACCATGAATGTGTTCTTTACCTGGTCCTGAGTGTAAGAATATAGTGTTGTTCTTTTAATTGATTTTTCCTGATTCTAACCATCTCACTTAACTCAGTGCTAGTATGTCAACCTTTACTCTCACCATTTATCTCACAACGTTTTCCAACTTGCCTGCTTGGTGTAGTGTCCTGACATTCCATGTAGGTATGCGGTAGGACGCAGCAGCATGGTGAAGATTGCGGCTGCCCTGCATGTTCAGCAAACCCCTACCGGGTGAGACAGTGGATGTTTGATCCATAATCCCTTTACACCGTTGTTGTATGCATTATTGTTTGTTTTTGTGATGGCTGTATACGCAGGCAAAAACAATCCGCAGTAGAGACCCAAAGTTCTTTCTGCAGGGTGCCATCACTAGCTAGCTCGCTGTTGACACTAAAGAGTTCATCCGCCCTTTGATAGGTCTTGTTTTTATTCCTACTGGGTTGCTAGCCACCCTCCTCATCAGATTTGGAAACTGGTGGAGGAGCCGGTTTAGTCGCTGACCACTCAACCATGCAACAGGTTTTATTGGATTACATGTTACCAGCAGCAGGGCAAGAACTGGCCTGACCTTGCGCGAAACTAATGATTGGATGCTTCAATTAGAATAAATGTAAACTCCAGAAGATTACACTCTCTAGTGAAAGAATCAGATAAATTATCGTGCGAATTAGGTGTCGAAAACGAAAACATGGAACATGTATCACCAACAGTAGTCGCAAAGCGTAGAAAACAAAAGCTAACAAAATTGGACAAGATAAACTCGAATCTAGGTGGCATGAGAAACCTCTCCACGGACAGTTCGCAGCTCGAAGCAAACAAGCTGATGCAGATGAAACTGCAACCTATCAGTGGCTGAGAAGCTCCGGACGTAGAGAGGAAACAGAGGGATTTATTCTCGCAGCCCAAGATAAAGGTTTTTTCACAAGAAATTATCATGCTAGCATCTTGCATAATGGTGCTGACCCAAAGTGCAGGTTTTGTGAAGACAAGGTTGAGACGATTGATCACCTCATGTCTGGTTGCTCAATATTAACACCGACTAAGTACCAAAAAAGTCGCCACGACAGAGTAGGCCAATATCTGCATTGGAAGATTTAAAAGCATTTTTCTATTGAAACGCAGGCTAACTGGTACGAAAACCATCCAGAACCAGTTACTGAAGGTAAAAGTGTTACGACTTCCCAATCCACACAGATCGTACCATAGAGGCAAATCGCCCGGATATCATCATCAAAGACAAAACGAACAACACCTGTCTGTTTATTGACATGAGTGTCCCTTCAGATAGAAACGTCTCAGCGAAAGTATACGAAAAGTATAGTTTGTAACTGTCTCCTATATTGTTCGTCAATTGTCTTTGTTCAATGTGGATATTTTTGTTGAAATGTATGTGTTACTTGAAACTTCAATCACCCCAGATCGCTGGTAGCGACTCGGTGTTTGATTTTAATTAGCAAATCCAAAGAAAACACTATAATAATAATAAAAATAATAATAATTGTCCTGGGAATTGACATTAAACTGCATCCGGTTGTGGAGTTTCGACGTGGGCGAATGAGGTTACCCTTTGCCACAACTACCTCCAGGTCACCCTTGGGAAAGGTGTAGCCCCTGTCAGCCTACCCCGAGACTTTAAAGTACCGAATTGGCATCCGGCGGGGTAAAGTCTGCCTCATGGGTAGGGGGGCTCTTTAGCCTTGGTTGGCAACCTTCCTAGTGATGGTGTCACAATAAAAATACCAGGGAAGGAAAACCTTACATAAACCAATCCTTACTCTTGACAGTAAGGCTAAAATGTATCTTAAATTTTCTTCTTCTTCTTCTTCTTCTTCTTTCGGCGTTTCCCTTTTCAGGGGTCGCCACAGCGAATTGACTTCTTCCACTTGAGTCGGTCACGTGCGTCTTTCTCGGTCAAGCCAAGTTCCCTCATGTCATCTCCCACACAGTCTTTCCATCTCCTCCTTGGCCTTCCCTGCTTTCTCTTGCCAGGCAGCTCCATGTTCAGCACCCGTTTAGCAATGTGAACCTCCTCCCTCCTTTGCACATGTCTATACCACCTTAGCCGTGTCTCTCTCAGCTTTCCTGCGATGTCACATATCCC
>RDPX01000464.1:286533-312578 GCA_003991215.1 Morbakka virulenta | reverse complement strand
AGGTGCTACACCTTGCCCAAGGGTGACCTGGAGGTAGTTGTGGCAAAGGGTAACCTCATTCGCCCACGTCGAAACTCCACAACCGGATGCAGTTTAATGTCAATACCCAGGACAAATTATTATTATTATTATTATTATTATTATTATTATTAATATTATAAATAATAATAAATTATAAATAATAGAACGAGGTTACCCTCACCTCTGGCACTTCGGAACCACCATCAATTACGACTGGTGTCTCCCTTCAAAAGAAAAAACGAATAAAGTGGACCAGGGAAGAGAATGCTGAGGTAATATACTGCTTTTATTATGCACTTGAGAAACCAGAAACTAACAATACTGATGATACTTTCAGAATATGGTGCGAGAGAAATACTAATAATGATAAAATTGAAAATATGGATGCTAATAGACTAGCAAATCAGAGAAGGTACCTTATGTGTGAAAAGACGTTAACAGATATCGAAGTCTCAAGTATCAAGGATAGAGTAAAGTGTGATACGAGGGAACATGTAGATCTGGAAATAGAGCTAGAACGGGACGTTAAAAACCAGGTAGAAAAAGGTAGAAAACCTAAATGAGAATGACAATGTGTTAGAAGAAGAGGGAGTAGAAGTAATTGAACCAGAACCTGTAGTATTACTTAATGAACAAGAACTAAAGGATATGAAAAACGACATCCTAGAAGAATTCTCATCGGTTAAACATACCAACATTGAAGAAAGGGAGGCCTTACTCAAAATAAGACATCCCCAAAAGTTTCCTAATATCTTTAATCTTTGTAACGTAGCACTGGAATCGATTTTTAATAAAATTGATCCTAATTTAACAGAGTTGAACGAATTGATGTATGCTACAAGCAAGAAAAAATGTGGTGTCAAGGTCAAGAAAAGGAAAAGTGTTAGGAAAACGAGTAAGCCAAAATGGCAAATTAGGATTGAAAGGGAAATTGAAAGATTTAGGCGCGAGATATCCCTTTTAGACGAATTGGAGAAAAATGAGGATTTAAGATCAGGTAAAGCTAGAAAAGTTTTAAGAAAATATGACATCAAAAGTAGAGGTCAACTGCCAAGCTTAAAGGAAGGATTAAAACAGAAGCTACAGGTGAAGGCTCGGAGACTCCGTAGGTTTGACAAACGCCAGAAATTCTACAGACAAAATAAAATCTTTGAAACAGATACTAAAGCGTTTTTCCGTGAAATTATGAAAGATCTAATATCGGTAGAGGAAGTGCCGTCTGAAGAACAAATTAGGGAGTTTTGGAATAAGATCTGGGGTAACGAGAAAGATTACAATGAAAATGCCCATTGGTTAGGAGATTTGGCGGATAGCACCAAGGATATCCCAGAGCAACATTGGGAAGATATTAGTACCAATGAAATTAAAACAGCTTTATCTAAGTCTCACAAGTGGAAGTCCCTTGGAATTGACAAAATACCGAATTTTTGGCTTGTTACTTTGTCTTCAGCCCATAGTAGAATGGCAGCTAATTTTAATAAACTTCCTCTGGAACCCGAATCAATACCCAAGTGGTTCTGCCTTGGGACAACGTATCTATTACCAAAAAGTGGTGAGACTGGCAACCCTAAAAACTATCGGCCGATCACCAATCTGTCTACATCGTATAAATTGCTGACATCAATACTAACTGAGAGGACTTGCATTCATATGGATGAACAAAATATTTTCCCTACTGAACAGAAAGGCTGTAAAAGAGGTTCTTATGGATGTAAAGATCAGCTCTTGATAAACAAAATGATCCTAGAAAATTCCCACTCTAAAAAACGAAATTTAAGCACTGCGTGGATTGACTACAAGAAGGCATTCAACAGTGTTCCGCATTCTTAGATTTTAAAAACATTGGACATGTATAAAGTTTCCCCTACACTTATTAATTTTCTATGAACTAGTATGACCTTATGGGAAACTAATCTTACTCTTACCCATGCAAACGGTACATTATTTTCGAATTGTATAAGAATAAAATGTGGAATCTTTCAGGGTGATTCTCTTTCACCTCTTTTATTTTCCATGGCTCTTATTCCACTTTTTAAGCTCCTCAATGATACAGGCTATGGGTACAAGATCATGGAATGAAAGATTAATCATCTGTTTTACATGGATGACCTGAAACTGTATGCTAAGGATGATGGTGAACTCGAAGGACTCTTAAAAACGGTTAAAGCATTCAGTGATGATATAGGAATGGAGTTCGGTCTCGATAAGTGTGCGAAAGCCACTTTTAAGAGAGGGAAACTGGATAAGACTCAAAATATTGATTTAGATGAAGGTACTGTGATAAAAGAACTAGAACAAGAGGGAACCTATAAATACTTAGGTATAAATGAAGGAGACGGCATACAACATTCAAAAATGAAAGAGAAGATTAGAAAGGAATGTATTAGACGAGTGAGATCTATTATGAAAACTGAACTGAATTCCAAAAATAAAATAACAGCTATAAATTCTCTTGCAGTGCCGGTTGTTAGCTATAGTTTTAATATCATTAATTGGAATCTGAGTGATCTTCAAAAGCTAGATACAAAGATAAGAAAGCAACTAACATGTAACAGAATGCATCACCCCAAGTCAGANACAGGCGAACCGTCCTGATATTGTCATAAAAAACAAGAAAGACAACACCTGCTTGTTGATTGACATGAGTGTCCCTTCTGATAGGAATGTTTCTGCGAAGATTTTCGAGAAACTTTTTAAGTATAAAGATCTAGAGATTGAGATAGGTAAAATGTGGCATCTGAGGACAAAGACAATACCAGTGATTGTTGGAGCATTAGGTCTTATTAAGAAAGGAACTGACACCTTCCTGAAGCAAATACCGGGTGAACCCTCATTGCAGGAAGTGCAAAAAATTGTTTTGAATGGCACTGCCCATCTTCTTAGGAAAGCCCTCTCCATTTAATTGTTGCAAATTGATGTTAATGGTTTTGTCAGAAAAGGATTTTTTTTTATGTTTTTATGTTTTGACCGGTTTGAATGACACGCTTCTTGTGCACCTTAAAAGTTTTTGTTACCCAACTTCCCTCACCCTAGGTCACTGGTAGTGACTCGGTGTTGGATTTTAAAATAGCAATTCTAAAGAATTTTACAATAATAATAATAATAATAATAATAATAATAACAATAACAACAACAACAACAACAATAGCATTGGATAGTGAAGAAGAACAACTAGTCAGTGAGTCAGCTTGCTAAGAAGATGAACCAAAATGCCAAGTCTTAAGCCCAAGACAGCCTCAAAAAGAAATGGGAAAATAAAACCTTTCATGAACAATATCTGGCCAGAATCAAGGAAGCTATAAACAGAATCAAGGGCTATAAACAAACAGACAATTAGGTGAGAGAAGCAGGATTGAAGTCTGAAACTGAAGGTTTAAAAATAGCAGCTCAAGATCAAAGTTCTTGAACATTTTACCATCAAAACAACTGAGAAGTGGTATGAGCACCAACCAGAAACATTCACGGAAAAAGGAAAAGTTATAATTCTCTGCAATTCTTTATGCAAGCCCACACCGATAGGACCATTGAAGCAAATAGATCTGATGTCATAATTAAAGGGAAGCAAGAAAAACGTTTATGCTGATAGATATGGTAGTCCTATCAGATCGAAATAAAGAAAGAGAATTGGAATGAATTTTGTACAAGACGTTTTTGGCGGTGTTACAAAATTGAAGGTTATTTCACAGAGTCGAGCACAGTTTTCCCACTTGAATCTGTGTGAAATCGAATTTGTATTTGAGCATCGATTACTTTAATGTGGGGCAGAACAGCGTCAAGAATATGCACATGCCTTCATACGACAAGGTTTATCATCATTTTTCTTTGATAAATTCAACGTCACCTCTTTATAGACGACAACCATTTTATCTTGAATATGTTAACCATTTCGCGCTCATCGTAGATACAATGTCGTTTGCCTTCAGTGACATAACTACCGGCGTTTATTTTTTTTTAAATGCAGCATCTTTGAAATAATAATGACACAAGAATAGAACTTTTGCTGCATCAAAAAGCAGAACATGCAGGAAAACAGTAACTTGCAAGACCAAGGATCTTTCTACCTACTCTCCACTGTTGAACATAACTCCCAAATTGTTGAATTTGACTGGAGAAATTGTAGGTTATAATGAATTGGAGTTACTGGAATTGCTAAAGAATATAGGTATTTGTTCACAGTGTTGGTCTTCGATTATATTGCGATAATAACGCATTTCCATAGTGTAAATATGAACAAAAATATGCCAGAATTAATTCTCAGTCTCGACCAAATTTAGATGACGATTTCTGCTAACGACATTTGTTTTTTGTGGTTTTTTCTCATTCCGTTAGTACCATACAAGACATTGTGGTAATGACGGTATTTTTATTAGCTTATTAAGAACGATTTGAACCCCATTATTTATTCTCAATTCGCCAATTACTTTTTGGTGAATTAAGAATAAATAATGAAAATAATGAAAAAGACAAAGCTGTAGGTATTTGATAGAAACTTTTCGTAGAAGAGAAAAAAATCCGACTATTCATGCATCTGGATATGAAATATATGAAGGCAATCGTGAAATGTAGGAATCAGATAGGAAACAGTTAACATTTTTAATACTATGTGCACAATGCGCTGAATTGACAGAGGCTACCCCATATCACTGCCATAAATCTGCAATTTGCAGTCAATTTCAGTTACTCCCGAGATCTTGTAGCTATCGGAGTTTTCTGTCTCACGGGGAGGAGCGCCTCTTTAGTCTTGGTTGAGAACTGCCCTAGATATGGTGTCTCGATAAAAACATGGACGGTTGTGTCACCTCATCATCACTCCTATGGGGGCAGTGTGTGATGGGGCAGTCTGCTATCGCTCCGTTAGGTACCACCCTAGTCACCACAGGGCTCATTTAGTCGCCATGCTGATAGTCTGCGTCCAGTTGATGGTTTCAAACGTTGTTTTGTTGTTTGGGGGTTTTTGAGTTCTTGGCAGACCATCACTGGTCAGGTGGTGCAAAGAATCTCAAGTCCCAAGACAGACCAGAGTGTAGACCCGAGGTGTAGTAGCCCTGGCTCAGGACAGTCTTGTTATCTTGAAAAAATACACTCTCCTCAGCTTTAAACAACGTCAGGGGTCTGCTTTCCATTTTTTTCGTTGTGAGACAACTGTCATTGACAGTAACAGTGATATCATGTTGATGGCTATTTACTTTAAGACTGGACCTTACAAGTCATCTTCATAGCCTTGCTACCTATGAAAACAAACATTGCTACAAAACTTGAATGTAAATATAGGCGTTTCTTTTACCTTAGATTGTCTGATTTTCAGAACCATTTGTTACCTATTTTCATTCTATCCATCCCCCGCTTCTTATTTTTATTTCATTAATGAAACAGTATTTGATTCAGTTGATAAGGCCTTGGACAAGCATTACACTGTTAACATCTTTGACCCCGGTGACTTCAATGCTTATTTATCGCATGTCATTGTTAATTCATTCTAACAGAACTGACAGACACGGAGAAGGTACTTACAACGCCACTTTTGCCCATGATCTTCTACAGTTTGTTGATTTGCCAACAAGATTTCCTGATTCAGAATTTTAGATCTCTTTTTTACTTCTGTTCCTGAACATTGTGCAGCTTCATCGTCATCTTTTTTGGGATCTTCCAATCGTGTTGTTTAATATTAAGGTAAATGATTGAAATCATGTTGACAAGCCATGTAGGACTTTTGAATTTGATCAACCTGGTTGGGATGGATTTCGTCAATTTTTGGATAATATATCATAGGACTCTGCCTTAAAAAACTAGCTTCTGATGCTGCAGCTGAATTCACAGAATGGGTACAACATGGTATTGAAACATTTGTACCTAGTTGTAGTTACAAAATCAAAACTCATCCACCTCCATGGTCCATTGGTCATTGTTCTTTTGCCATTGCTCATCGCAATCATTTTTTTTCTTCAGTTTCAAGGTAATGGAACTATTGAATGTCGGGTTTCTTTCAGAGATGCTAGCAACGGTTGTAAAAGGGTAATCTCTGATGCTAAATCTTGCTATGCTGAGCGAGTTTGTGAACCTATTTGTTCTCAAAGTTTTGAAAGTGGAGATATCTGATTAATTTACCATAGTATTTCGAGTTTTGGCAAGTCTGCTATTCCTCCACTCTTAGGTGATGTTCGATTTTTTCTTTCCTCTAGAGCAAACGCTAGTCTTTTTTCGACCAATTCGTCTCTAAATAAGACTGGTGTTTCTTTGGCAGAGCTCCCTCCGCAAACTTGTTAGAGTTTAGACGCCGTCATCATAAATCGAAGGCTGGTTGCAATGATTACACTGGTCAACAGCATTTTTGTAACATGAGCTTCTTGTACATTTTCTGATCAATTCTGGGGTGCTGAGCACGAATCTGCATTTCAATTTTTTTCATCACGTCAGAGTTTTTAAAAATTGAATTTTAATTAATTTTTAACAAATTTTAACTTATTTTCGGCCTTTGGACTAACAAAAGCATCTGTTCCAAAAAGGGTTTCACAGGTGCTAAAATGTCAATAGAATAGCGACATCTGCATTGCGTCAGTGACAGGAGATTTTGGATTCCGAGTTAGCGTCCCTGTGCACTCACAACATGGTGCAATTATTACGCAATGCGACGGCTTGAACAATAAACTCCTAACATGTAAGCACGCTGTTCATGTTCCAACGGGTGTGGGGAGCTGTGGCACACACAAAAGTCAAAGCAGAATAAAGCTTAGTTTTGACATCATAGAACAAGGTAATGGTTGCTTATGCTTTCGACACTTGCAGCAAAGATTAATTATTTACACTTGTGAATGACGTTATAGTATTTTGAGCACCTTGTAAGTAGTATCAGCTTCATACTTTACCAGGATGCCCCCTCGGCGAGGATGCAAAAACAACCCTGATAACTTTTGTTATGTTTGTGGAAAATATACTCCTCGATCGCAGCGAAAGTCACCTACTACAGCTCTCTGCAATGCGTACAAGAACTACTTTGATTGTGTTATAGGCGATCAAGGCAAACCTTGGGCTCCTCACAGCTGTTGTATCTTTTGTTATTCGACATTGATAAGCTGGCACAGTGGTACATGGAGAGTTCATGTACACGTTAGATTAGCAGGACTTTGCAGTGTTTGCTGAATTATATTATTTGCATTCAGAATATTGTCTGCCTATTTTTACTTGAGTGCTTTAATAGGCTTGAAGCAGTACTTGCTCTACTATAGACAATACTTTCATAAACCCTCGTATGTCATACATGCAAAGGTGACTATTCATGATAGCCTGGAGATTCTGTATTTGACACCCTCATTTGAGTCGAAACGGCAGTATATTAATATATTATTTAATTTGCCCTGCTTTCTAAAGGGACAGGGCAAATTGAGTACAAGGTTCCCACAGCATTGATCTACTTTTGGGGAAATTTTGTTATTATTCCATTTTTGGGAGATTTTGCCGAAAAGGTTGTTTTCATCAAATCGGTGGTGTCTTATGGAAAAAAAACCTGACGTGCTGGAGAAAAGCGGACTTCACATTTGAAATCAGCTCGTCGTATTTAGTCAGAAAAAGCTAATATGACTCATGTTACAGAGAATAAATATTTTTTTGTTGACCAGTGTTATTCAGTTTGATCAGCCGAAAGCTCTTGGTCTACATTTGGGGCGGGTACCTTACTTTTATGCTTGTTTTTTATGTTAAGGAAGAGTATAGATCAAATATATATGTGGTTGTTGATGTCTGGTAGTTCTCCAGACGAATTTTACTAGACAACAATAAGGGAATTTGTAGGGTTAAGTGTAACATATCATCATCATCATCATCATCATCATCATCATCATCATCATCATCATGATTCTTTGATGAACATCTCGGCGTTGGTATTAGTGTCGTCCATGCATTGATGTGTCCAGTCCAATGTATCTGAGATTTGATCACCATAGCGTCTATGTTATTTCACATCTTTCTAACCCAGCAGTGTTTATAACTCGACCTTGCCTACGGGTGATGCAAATACGACAGAGGCAGAGCACACGTGAAGGGATTCAAACTGGCCAATGTGTTACCAGTAACTGGCGCATATTTCGCAATAGTATTTCAGGGATGACAGCACTGCAGCGCTGTACATACCATTACTTCAGTCATTTTTAGGCTTATTGTGAGACCAAACTTTTTCGTGGCAACAGCAAATTTACCCGCGATCATCTGCATGTCATCAAGACTGAGGGGAGAAAGTGCGCTGTCATCCGCAAACAAGAGGTCTCCAATAGGAAACAGACTGCTTTGTACGAGCAGAGTAACACCTAGTCTTGAAGATTCCTCCATTTTACCTTTCTTGCAAGTTTTAGATGTACGATCCATGTCACGAATGGTGTTTTAAAGTATGAGCGCCAGAAACGACGCCAAACAGAGTTAGGGGGAGAAAAGGCCCAAATGGCCAATATGGCTAAGGCATTTGTTATGAAGTTATTTGTTGGCAAATACTGTGACCGAAATGCCACGCTCCTAGCAAACGTTACACTGAGACTCGGGGTACACCATATCAATGACATGATCCGTTAGGTGGTTCAATATGACCCTGGGCAAGATCTTGCCTGCGATCAATGATAGTGTTTCAGTTTTCTTTATAAAGGTGGTTGTTGGTGTGTCTTTTAGATCTGGCGAGAAATCATCCTTTTCCCAAAACGTCAAAAACAGCTTCCTCAGTGCTGAGGTCATGTGCACGCCTTCGAATTTGGATACCTCTGGTGGTATTTTATTAGGGCCGGCAGCTTAACCAATAGATAGTTAAATTGCCGTGTTTACTTCGGCGCTGCTTGGTGAAAAATCCAGCTCATAGATGATCAGTAGTGATGAAACATCGCATAAAGCGTCGTCATAAATGGCAGACTGACCAATAATGAGTTGATGTGGTCAACAGGGTGGTGGCGTCAGCCGAGAAGACCGGAGACCACCCATTTTCTCGTACCACATATATCGCCCTGAGGCTGACCAAAAGATTCCTGGTTTTGTGTGCCTCAGCCGCCTCTTAATGTTTGATAGGTTTTGTGTGGTTCTTTTGAGGCCAAGGTAAGCTTTTCCGAGTGCTGCTGAATGCTTATATGCGATGTCTTTGTGATTTAACGAAACAGTGTCCTCACTGAAATGCAAGACCCTCTGCAAGATATGCACAAAGCACATAGGTATAAAGTTGCATAGAATTAGCAAAGTATGTGACACCACGTTTTTTAGAATACGTCATGTTTTTGTTTCTGATTATAGAATTTTCCTGCGGATGTGATCGATATGGCCTTGATAATTTCAAAAGCGTGTGAGCTGAGAAACCCTGCAAAACCACCAGAAGCCCAAACAGTAACTGGAAAGACACAATCAAAGCGTGGACTTAATTTGAAAAAGAGACTATCTCAACTCAAATAATCGATTATGTATGGAAAATTTACGGAATAAAATACTGAAAAATGGATCAAGATTGAATGTCAGGGTCTTCCCATCTTACCACTGAGTACTTTGATTTTTTAATGGAATTTTTTATATTAGTTAGCCCAACTGATTTTCTGTTTTGGAACTTTCTTTGCTTTTTGCTTGTTTGTCAAAAAAAACCTTAATATTTCAACATTAAAAACATGTACCTGTCTCCATTCACTGTGTGAGTCTGATCTTTTGGGGCTACCCTGACCCAAAGCTAAACGTTTTTTGTTTAGAATTGAAACCCAAAGTTAAGGAGCAAGAATTTGCTTGTTGTTAGCTTTTATGCGCGATGCAGTGTGAATAACTTTGCGAGTTGCCAGAATATGGGTATCGGTAGGCATAAAATAGTAAAACTAGAATCTTTAATGCAGTTTCTTCCCTATTGTATCATTAAATTGTTTTTCTTGAGCTACTGTTGGGAGGTAGGGTTAAACGTTTTACTGCTTTTGTGTATCTGTGAAGGGTATCATGTGTTACAGACATGTGAAGACAGCCATCCACACAATGTGGCTTTAACATGACGTCAAATTGTATTTCACTTGAATTCCTTTTTGAATTTCACTTTGGTTCGGTTCCGATTAGTTCACGTCTGTTTTGTTATGATGTCAACCCTGACCCTGTTTTTTGTTTGTTTGATTTTTTGCTTGTTTGGTAAATTGATTTCTAGCCATTACTCGCTAATACCATACCGCTTGAATGCACAGTACCTTCCCGGGAGACTTATGCATGCCATTCCAATCATGGCTGTCAGTTACTCCTGACAAACTTGATTTGTGATGATTTGTGAGATATCAATTGCTATCTGCCTTTCATTACAAAATGTACCAACTGTATTTTGAAAATATCAATTATGTCTACATCTCAATACATCCCCAAAGTGTTGCGTAGCATCTTAGTCTTGACCTGGATTATCTATTGGCTTTTCTCTCTTCGTATTTTGTGATTTAATTGAATTGCAACTCGGAAGGACATTAGGACATTAAGCATTATTCCTGTTTATTGCCAGTACTACCTTTAGCTTATGCAAAGATCGAGAAGCAAGTAGAATTAGATAAATATTTGCACGATGAAATTAATGTAGCTTTTATTTTTCTGATGTTGAGTTTGAAATTGACTGAGAATTGAGCCCAAACGTTAGGGTACTTTAATTAATTTTCAAGTAGAAAAGAATTGCTTACTTAGAACTTACCTGCCTGGGAGCAATAAATATGCAATGTGTTTGATAAGGAGTTGGTATTGTAAAATTTAGAGGGATGATTTAGGGCTTCTGCTGTTGAGATTAATGACTTTATCAGAAATTGTTTTGCTCTTTCAGTTTGATAATAGGAATCTAAGGTGCGTGAAACGTTAATGAGCACAACTTCGTGGGGTTCCGTTGTTGTGTTTCTCTTGTGAATAAACAGCGCCAAGTATGTTTTCATGGTACTACAGCCATACGTGAAGCGAAACTTTAGTGTCTATCAATAAGTGTTTATTAATAACCACTGAAAGTTTAACAACGTTTAAATTTTAACCCCATGAAATTGTTGACACTCATTGTGCCAGTTTTTATTGAGATTTTGAGAGGAGCACTTTATTTTCAAATTTTTTTGTGAAGCATATGACCAATGTAACTTAATACTGATGTAAATTAATCGTTGAAATTTGTATTATTTTACTGTTTCTTAAATGAGCATTTCACTATAGATTTATTGTACGTTAATGTAGATGTTTTTAGAATTGCTCAGGCGTAGTTGTTTCTGGTTTTACCCATTTTGTGTACTTTTTTTGCTTGCCTTGCCGAATCTTGCCCAAGCCTCGTTTTCATTTTACTAAGATCCTATTGTTGGTCTGATCAGAAACACGTGCTTCCTTCAAATGGTGCAATCAACGGACTTTGTTTTGTCAAATTTGTTACACGAAAATCTGAGGGTTTTAAAGGATACAGACATTTTTACTGCATACGCACACATTAAAAAGTTTTAATATCTTGGGGAAAAGGTATTTAACTTCCCAGAGTGTAGATGTGCCTACAGCTTTTAACATTTTGCTTGCCAACAGACGTTTTCTTATATCAGCATAATTTATAAAAATTATTTTAATGCGCGTGACCATACTAAACTGAATTTACTGAAATATTAAAATATGAAGGCAGTCCAAACACTTAAACCCTTTGATATTTAAACAAACATCCAAGAGGTTACATAACACTTCAATTTAAGATCATCATTTTTATGAAAATGTGTCGTTTATGACAGAAATAGCGTGAATATAAACAACATCACAATCATTCCTAACTTTTTCGGAACATTTGCTCGCTCTCAAGATATCCTCTTTTTCAATGCTATTCGTCTGAACCCTTTACCTCGAAACTAAGAAAAACTGAAAACGGCGCAAGATTCATTTTTTAGCAGCAGTCGCGTACAGGCCGTATGGCTAGAGGTATTGAAAACTTCTGTAGTGTCCCAGACTGACTGTCAATGGTCAGTCCTTTTTCGAGTTTGAGCATTGTATTTTGTTTAGTAACATATCTCGTCTGTATTTCTCATTAAATCTTCTTTACGAATAATTATCCACTCTTTGTCTATATTTGGTACTTTGAGAACCCCTCGTCATACGTCTGATCATGATAAGGCTGACTGCAAGTGGACTAACTCTGGTACTCCTTTCACTGATAATGTGTACTGACTGAAGCTCCTTGCAACACAGAATTTAGCATTAATTTGGGAAGGTACCATGATGATTTTTGTAAATGCTTTAGTAGACATTTTGCAGAGTTAACAGAAACAAAAATGATCAAACACTCGTCGTCGTTCGGTCCATCAGCGTTGAGGATCGGTGATCCGCGTTGGCATCCACTCCAGCTTCCTCCATCTGCGTCTGTTCCGACATGCTCTCGTACATTCGTTCATGGTCTTCCCCATCCAATCGACAATGTTCTCGCTCCATCTCATTTTCTGCCTTCCTCTCTTCCTTTTTCCTTCTGTCATTCCTTGCACGATCTCAGCTGATATTCCACCTCTCCTTGTGATGTGTCCAAAGTACTTTAGTTTACTTCTTTTGATCGATCTGAGCAGACTTCTCTCCTGTCCAATTTCTCTGAGGACTGACAGTCATTTTACTACCAAGTCTAAAAATAATTCTTCGGCTATTCTCCTTTCAGTTTGGTTTTCATTCTGTCTGGTATACTTTTCAAGAGCTTGGTGCTGTGGGTGATAAAAGCAGTCGTTCTGTTGTTATTAGTCCATCCTTTTTCCTGCCGGATCTCAACAATGAGTTTATGGATAATTTTTTCATTATTTTCTCCGGTGCCTTTTATCAGTTCAGTCTTACGTCTTATCATCAGCTCATCAGCTCTATGCCATTGAAAAATGGAAAGACCCAAGGGGTCTTTCCGTTTTTCAATTCTCTTATAGCCTTTTGTACTTCACTCAGCAAGCACTGCGGCTCACTGTCACGACTCTTCCATTCAAGAGTCACGGTGGGAGCAAATTGCTTGGCATAGAGCTGTTTGTTGGGTTCTTTCTATTTTTCTTTGACTTAGCTCCTATCGTACAAGGGAGTACTCTCTACTGACGTGACAGTGTCCATTATTGGTTTAAACAAGCTTTTTGACTCTGGTGAAATTTAAGATACAGTTTTCTTCAATCTCTTGGTGTTGTTCTGCTACGAATTCGTCGCGGATATTCCACATTAATCTCTGTACTTTTACATTTCAGTTTCTGAGCAGTGCATCGTCAACAGGTATGTTAATACCGTTCGCTTTCGTCTCTCTTCTGACTGAAACTTCATTAAAGCTTCTTTCAAAATCCATTCTGTTGTCTCTTTTACTGGCAAATGTACTCCCTTGCAGTGATCGGAATTACTTATTTACCTTTTACCCACAACTCCTTTGGAGTACTCTTATCTTTACAGCTGAGCAATACTTCGAATTTTAACTCCAGTCGTCATTTCACTTGGTGTAGTCCAGTATCATAGGAGGTGAAGTACGTTCTACTTCCTGAGCTGCAGTTTATGCCAATCGTGTGGAGTTGGTGAGCGGTGTTGCTGGTCTAGTTGTGGCATTTCTAACACTGCTGTTCAATTTTTGGTTGACCATAATAAAATCAATATATATATCTATCAATTGATTTCAGGTAGTAATTTGATTCCTCCTAGTCTCTGTAATTGCGCAATGCGTTGTTTGCTATACTTGCTAGCTGTAGATTGTGACAATGTTTTGATTGATATATTAAAAATAACAATTGTATAATTTAGACTTTGTTAGTCAAAAAGCTCAGTTTTGATTTGGAATAGAAAGGTTGTTAGAGGTACATTTGAATTTTCTTGAACGCTGCAGTACAAAGATATGAAGAATACCTTTAAAAAAGAAAATGACATATGACGATTCATATCGGAAATTTGCTTTTACTGCGATTGTGTCTGGTGGAGAAGAGAACCTTCAGTTTGTTTTATGCTCTGAGGTGTTGGCATCTTCATCATTAAGGCCCATTAAACTAAAGAGACACCTGGAAACGAAACACCCTAGCTCAATAAACAAAGGTGTCCATTTCTTCAACTGGTAGCATGTTATTGGGGTGTGGACCGATGGCGTTCCAGCAATGCTTAGTTGCCGCCCTGCACTCTAGACTTTAGTGAAGGAGATGTCCCCAAGTGCTATTGCTATATGGTACTATACATTGCCAAGCATTTATGTGAAATCCATGCCTGATGAGTTGTACTTATGATGTCATATTGAGTGGGGCATTCGACTGTTGCCTCGGTAAAAATTGTTAGCATAACTGCCCCATAAACAGATTATTTTTGTTTGGAAGGTTAGAGTAAACTTTTTAAACAGAATCAGGAAATCCTTGGAATCGACTTGGCAAATTCTCAGGGTAACAAGGAAAAATGAAATCCAAAGGAGAGTTTCTGGCATTATTTTCACTGGGACCAGAACATACAATCTGGAATTCAAAAGGTGGCTACCAAAGTAGAACACCTCACAGAGAGAACAGGACTACAACATAATATGCAAGTAATTTGGTAACACGTCCAGAGCCGTAGTGTTCTTCGGCTTTGGACTTGTTTACATATTACTTACATATCAGTTGTTATACTTGTGACTACACACTTGGGGTACATTCAGTGCAAAGGGAAGTAAAGTACCCATTTGGATCAAATTTTAATAGACGATTTTAGCAAACATTCTGAGGAAGACTCGAGAACATGCAATTACAACTGTGAAGAGGAATTTTCAGCTATTAGCCTTGCCCGTCTGATGCTCACGAATTATATTAAGTTAGGAGACAGAGATACTTAGAGCGCCACATGCAGATTTTCAGAGGGCAGGCTGCAGATTTACGAGTTGAAAGGGATATTTCAAGAATTTCAAGAAGTTCTGAAGAGGACGGTATGGCTGTGGCAGACTGGAGTAAATCCTTCAATGCTCAAGTTAGTTGAGCGACTTGGGGATATGATGGACGACTTACAGAAATTTCTCAGGGATGTGAAGGCGGACTTCCAACAGGAAGCACTGTATGTGGAGAAACAGAGAGTTAAAAAGTTCAACAGGGCTTTAGATGGGCAGAGAAAATTGGAAGAGCTCAGATTAGAGATGCGGAAAAAGTATGAGTTGAAGGTGAATGACTGTAGAGGTAAAACAGCTCCAGAGAACTCCAAGTTAAAGCTGCTCAATTTATCGATAACAAAGTTCAATGCGACTCACATTGATCGGCAAAGGTCTCGTAGTTCGAGGCAGAGAACAGTTAAGAAAGATATCTATAGCACAAGTGACAATATCATACTTTAAAACTTTGTCACTTGTACATTAGCTGTGTTGGGAGCTGATTTTTCAGATTCAAATCCTCGCTGATGGACTGCCATCAAGGTTGAAAACGAATAAAAAATATTTGAGTTCAAATGCCCTTCTCAACAATATCATGGTTTTGGCACTTGTTGAGTCGTCACAAGCCGACAGACCCATAATTTTTGAAAAAAGCAGATCACAAACGTGCAACCTTTAAAGACTTTAGTAAAAAGGTTGAAAACAATTTACAGATACGTCAAAGTAACTCTGAATCAGCTACCAGCAATCAGTTCGGATTTAGTAAGGATTGACGATGACTGACAAGGTTGTGGGTTATCTTGTGGAGGGGCTGAGGAAAAGGACCCTAAGAAACACAATCACTGCTGGAAGATAACGAGATAAAAATCTCAGAGGACAAAAAACACTACTTACTACCGAACTCACTCAAGCAATGTCTTCTGTAGGTGCGAGGCACACAAATCAATTGAATATAGCAAGGTCACAGAAGTGAAGACAAGGAGAGGCATCCTCAAAAAAGAAGCCTCCGTTTTAACTGTAAAAGGGAAGGGCATCGAGTTGCAGGATGCAGAAGCAAGCAAGACTGTACTCACTTCAAGGCAACACTCCTCCATTTGTGACAGAAGTGTCCGGCGACAGAAAGGCACCATCATAAAATTCACTGCTGGTGGTATCTGTACCCAGTACTGTCCTCCATCCAATTATCACTGCCAAGGTTAATGGTGCAAAATATTGTGCCCTTCTGGATTCGGGAGCAGGAGGATCATATGACGTAGATACCCTGCTGAACCATCTTAGTCATAACTCTCCAAGTCATAAATCTGCAGACTGAACAGTGCAAAACGAGATGATGGTTAACAGCTAGTTGATGGACCAAAATCTAGGACCTAACAATCTCAAGCCTAGATGGACGTCTCGGGATCAATACAGACATGAAGAGGATTGCAACGAAAGTGCTGCTTCTAATTCCAAATTACACTATGAGGAACAGATCCAAAATCACATGAGGTTAAAATACGTGCGACAGATGAAGGACCTGTAGATCTATGTAATCTTGGATGCATCAGACTACTCTAGGAAAAAAATGGGCAAAAGACCCCGAGTCGGACGTAAGAGTGAGACTGTTGCAAAATGGACACACCTAGGATGAAAAATCATATCACCGGACAAGGAAGATGATTTGAGCAACATGTACCTGACCTGCTCATTCCATGGTGACCATGAAGAATTAGGCAAGCTAGACCTGCTTAGAGTAGCAGATAATTGTCAGAATGGGGTAGCTAAGGTGTGTGAGGAGTTTAAGCTGCAGCTATTCCGTAGTGAGGAGGGATGGTGTCAAATTGGCTTTACTCGGAAGCTGAACCAAAAGCAACTTTACAACAACCAAGTTAACAGCCTTGCAATATTTTCAAATTTTCTTAGGATATTCCCCTAATCCAATTCAAGGAATTGTGAAATGAGAAATAGCCCAGTCAAAGCTGAATTTTACATTCCCAATAATCCACTCACACAGAATGCAGAAACAACAAAGATGAGGATCGTCTTTGATGCATCACTACAAGGTACTGAAGCCAGCACATCTTTAAAGGAATGTTTGGAGATCGAACCATTCCTGCAGTACTTCATCTGGAATGTGCTTGTTCAATGCAGATCTAAGAACATAATTATTACTGGGTACGTCAAACAAGCTCTCTTACAAACATGAACACGAGAAGATCCCAACTTCCTCAGATTCTACTGGATAAAAGACTTACACACCCGGAAACTCCGCGCTCTGACATGTATCCTATTTCCTTCAGGAGTAATACCAGAAGAAACCCGAGATCCTTTGCAAATTACCTAGACCTGGTGGAAAAAAGTAAGAGGAGCCTTTACATTAATATCAGTAGCGGGAGAGAATCCAATAAGGACATCAAGCAGCTGAAAGCCAAAATAGGAGCCATGTTCAAGGAAGAAAGATTTTTTCTCCACAGGCACTTGTTTTTTCTCTTTAGTTTTACATTTCACTCGGAGGTACTTTTATCGCCCCTGTTTCAAACTTCTAACCCCCTGGTGGTTAAAAACCCATAAATTAAGAACATTGTGTCAATATTTTATCTTTGTTTGTAGAAGACGTTCAGGGAAAAAGTGCCCAAAATCGACGTCAACTTTAGGGGGAGGGGGTCAGAAATCCAAAAGTGGTTGACGTCATTTGTGATCGATCTCTTTGAGGAATGCAGCAAAAGTTGCAAATCTTCGCATTCAAGTCATGCCACAAACTGACGATGAAGAAATCCCAGGTCGAGTAATATTTGCTACATAGGATATACCAATAGGAGAAAAGATCTTAAAGAATCCCTATTGTCAACTGTCTTTGAACTAATCTGAATTGCAACATGACGTCAATGAAATGACGATATTCAGACTCCGGGCATAATTAGTAAGAAGGTAAATAATTTTATCAGATTAAGAAATACGTCAGCTTGCTATTAAATTGCAAGTACTGTATCTACATGAAGTTAAGAATATTTTACATAGCTTACCATTGGAGAATTGAAATACTTTTGCATAAAAGTAAGTTGTTTTAAAAACACCTTGAGTCAAGTGTCTTATCTTTATGAGTCCAGACCATGACCTAGCTGTCGCAGAAAAAAATTAAATCTCGACGTGGGAGGAATTCATATTTGCAAGTGTCGAAAGCTTCCTTTTCTGTTTCCTTATTACAAATAGCGATAGAACACTTCTACCAGAGGTAAATGAGGTGTTACTTTGACATTTATCACCAGATCTTTCCTTTTACTTTGAAGTTGATTGGTCAGTTTCATTTGTAAAGAGTCCAAGTTCTGGGTGTGTCTAGCAAAATAGCTTTAAGGAATCAATACAAGTTATGATCCATATCATGTAAGGGAGACAGCAGATTAACTTGATTACTATTTTGTAGTTTGGAATGTGGCAAATTAGTCCAATTCGTAGTTGCAGCCAATGCTAGTTCATTGTATAAAATTAAGAACAGCATTGCTTAATGCTCCTAACTTTTATCAGGAGACATTTCGTCAGAATCTGACTCCCAATATATTAGAAAGTCTTTACAACCAAAAAAGGGGTATGGGGGCAAGTCGTACTACCCATGGGTAAAATGAAAAAAAACCCCCAAAATTCTTTTACAACTGGCTGCAGGCGACTGAACTTTAGGAGTAACTGTCAAACTAAGTTCGAAAAGATGGCCAATTGGAACCGTACTGTATGCCTTGTCAAATGAATGTTTTGTGCTCAAAAGCCCGCTTACAATGACAAGCTGAGAGCGAGGGCCACAGAGCAATTGTAAAGACAACACATACCAACTGGGGAATCTACACCTTTAAATACTACCGATGAAACAACGATTACAATGAAAACTTACGTATTAGTTCCCCAGCATGTTCCGAGATTATTTTTGCCCCATATACCGTTTTGTTGATTTGCTCTCTCTTCTCACAAAACTTTTCGACGTGCAAAGCAAAATTAGAAAAACAGAAAACAACAAATGTAATAAGCCAGGTTGCTTCATCTGTGTGAAAGAAGTACCTATCTTCAGGTCAAGTCAACAAGTCCCGCATCATTATAGATAAAACAACTGACATAAAATGCTCAATATTGAGAAAATTATAAGTAACTTGTCCAACCACTACCATCCGTTTACGCAAAAGAACTATACAATCTGTGTACTGATGACAATTACACAGTTCATTTAATGTCAAAAATTAGAAAACTGCTATTCAAAAGTAAATACCTCCATGTTATCATAGCTGGTGGAATAAATGGCTTTATTCAAGCCAACGACATCAACTTGCACCGTAAATTGCTAGTTTTCTACTGAGCACTAGAAAATGGAATTAATGGTGAAAACGTTACGGGCAAATAAAGTGAAAGTTGCTTTGCCGACATAAGAAGAAATTACCAACATGGCTGTTGTAGCCTTTAAAAATGACGTGAATGTTATTCGTTTTCAAGCAGCTGTTTGTCACTAATAAAGTAGTTGGCTCTAACGATTGCCTGGTAAACGACAAGTTATGACTTCATTAAAAATAAAATGACGGATTTCCGAAAGAAATTAACAGAATCACGTAATCATACAATTCTGGCTGTAAATATGAAGACATTTCCACCGAAAGATGTATGACGAAAAAACATCCAGGAAACAAAATTATTGGTTTAATTTAATAAATATTGATAATCCATTCAATGGCAGAGAAAGAAATGTTGATGATGCCGAGCCTTCGGAAGTTAACACACAGGAATCAGGAACAGTAGCTGAAATGCTGTTGGAAAATAGTTTCAGCGATTCGAAATCGAATTCCTTCCCGTACTTGCAATGATCAAAACATTAACATGGATGATCATTCTATGCATGCTACTCAAAAAGCATTTTATAAAAACCGTACCCGCATTATTCAAGCCACACGATATGAAAATGAAGCTGGCATTTGTTGAAGCCAGAACGAGTGTGAAAAAAACACCAAAAAACGACAACTAAGAGTGATGGTATTATCCTGGAGAGTGATGAGGACAGGAATTTGGAATTTGTTCAACATATTTATGTAGATTATCGAAAAAAAAATTTTTTTTTAACCAACTGTAGCGCTTCTTGTTCTCATTAGCCGTTTTACATCTCGTTCTACAGTTCAGGAGTCGAGACTAAGTGGAGGGAAAGTGGAACGAAAGTGGTAGGAATTTTGAAGGAAGTTTAAAATTTTTGGGAAGGAAATATGTAGCAAAAGGGGGGAAAAGTAGTCTTTTTCGAAAAATTGAAGCAATGATTAGGGCTTATTTTCCCGCTTCCAATGCTCCTTTCATTGTCTCCTTTTAAGTCACCCTGACAATATTTCTGGTTGTGTAATAATTGTAAATCCATTTCAGTTGCAGCAAATGGCAACTTTACCTTTCAGACAATTCTGTGACACGCAAATAACCCAATATTTCAGCTGACAACATTGGCTCATTTTGAGCACAAACTTATTGATGATCAACAGTGGCAGAAATTACAGGTATTTTTATTCACAGGCTTTCAACCAACAAAATTATGCATTGATTAGATAACCCTAAAAAACAAAATAAATTGGCTGTAGTATATTGTGTATTAAATTATACTTATATATATTATTTTTACAAACAGATAAATAGGAACCGATTCTATTTCTGAAAAAAAAAACACTACACAAAATAATAATATGTGTTCCACTTCCAATATTATTCTGAATGCGATGCCGTCAGCCTAAAAAATAATCGATAAACATGTTTATTAAAATATTCCATGATAAAAAGTGTCGAAAAATGCAAACTAAACAGTATTTTCTGAAAGCGAGTAAGTACAGAGGGTAAATTGGAGCCAGGACTCATTGGGGAGGTTGTTCGTCACATGGTTTAAAAAAATACTAACAGGATTATCTAAGCATACAATTTGGTCTGACCAATTATTCCAAAGACAAAGGGAGGAAAATGTGCCTGCTTAAAATGGCTTACCAAAAGAAAGACAGCAATGTTGTGCATGCGAATAAAAATGTCTGATGTATCAAGTTGTTCAGTAAAAAGTTACGGCAAGGAAAGGTGCTTTAAGCCCTTTGAACTTATGCTTACGTACTTGAATTAGTTCTCACATTCACAAAGTAATCTTACACAATTTATTTACCAAAAACATGGTTTAAATGGGGGCCAATCCAAGGAGGGTAATTTTCGTTATTTGCTTCAATATTTCCACTTGGTCTTTAGTTTCTTAAAATTCCTTTTCCCTGTATTTGGAGATTTCCTCCGAGGCTGTTAATTTTCTGTTTCTGAATATCCCTGCAAAGATACCTGCAAATGACCACAATTAAAGTCTCAATTGCGGCCCTTTACAGACAAATATAGCCTTATTCCCAAAAAGCTGCAAGAACATTTCTTCAGACTATCTGTTGTTGCAAAGGCTATTCAGAGCTCAAGTATAGTGTCAAAGTGGGCAGAGCATTTCGCTTTGCATGCGAAATACCTGACCTGTTCTGAGCTTATCAATGACAGATACCCATTCCATAAGTGCATTCTCAGCAGCTGTGTTAAGGGCAATGGCAACATTATAACAATAGATTACTGCCGTGACATCCAGAAAACATGACATTTTTTCACTCTCAAGTGAATTCACTTGATTTAGTCCATTTAATCTCCTTCAGTACTAGCCTGCTGACCTTGTAGCTCTCCATTTCCTTCCTCGCCTAAGCCAACTTGAGAGAGACTTCTACTTTTGTCTGTCATGAAGTTTCCAGGAGGAAACAACTGTTGTTCCACCATACAAGAACCCACAGATGAGTGGTAATATTTTCATAACAAAGTTCTTTTACAGGACCTGGGTGCTAACATGACTCCACATCACTATAAAGTAACCTTGAGAGAATGTAAAAAGGAAATTGTCTCTGATAACAACAGCTCCTACCTGCAAATAATGTAGCAGTTCGTTCTTGGTCATTAACATGTGGTCATTGAATTCCAATGCTGAACCCTCCACCCAAGCTGGTCACCTTGTTAAGAAGGCCCATATGCCTTGTGATGTCATGTTGTCTGCTTGCCAATTGAAATTGTCATATGCATCTATAAGCTAACGTGGGAAGGGGAGAGTACAACCCAATTCACTGTTTCAGGCAGTCACTAGCTCGGATAAAGACAGCGGGTTCAGTAATACGAAGAGTATTCCCCCAGTAAAAACCCGTGTCACAATCTATATGCCTGACAATCAACCACAATCAGACTATGATAGGGCATCCTTCGTGTAAGCAATGCAAAGCAAACTACTAGTCGATGCTTTGAGAAGTAAGCTACCATGACTAACTAATATACGACAACCAAAACAATGGGATGCTAACAGCAAAAAGCAGAGAGGTAGCTGACACCCTGCCGGGATATAACATCGACATACCTTGCAACATCTATAACGAGAAAGAGATTGCTCTGGACTTTCCCAGAGTTTGTGACCTGGCCCTGGTTATTCTTTACAAAGTTTATAGTGACTTACTAGATCACTGTGAGGGAAGAAGTCTTTGTAAAGTGAGAAATTGTAAGACTAATGTTGGGCAGTGTAGCCTTCTAGTGAGGGATTGTATCGTGGTGAAGAAGAAATGAAAAAGAAGACAAAGAAAAGACACCACTAGTTGGTGGAAGCTGAAATACCTGAAGGCCAAGCTTTGGACAAAAAGTGGAGGATATTTTAAATGAAGTTGGAGGAGAAGTCAGAAATTTTATTGCAAGAATGGTGGTTGAAACAGCTCCAGGAAAATAACCCTGAGAAAGGGTCTTGGTGGTATGACAAAGACGTGAAAGAGGCTGGTTCAGCAAAGGAGGAGGCAAACAAAGTTTGACAGCTTGATAGATCTGATGAGGATACAGGAAAGAACTACAGAGAAATGAACAAGATCACCAAGGTTAAACGTACAAAATCAAGAGACGTGGCAACTAAAAACCTATACGGGGAGCTAGCTGAAAACGTACCCAGCATTATTCACCGCTTGGCAAAAAAACAGGAAAAGGAGGTCAAAGGTCAATGACTGACGTCCTTTGTTAAAAACATGGAAAGAAACATCTTTTCTGAAGATGACTATATGAAAGACAGATGGAAAGGCACACTATTAAAGATTTAGAACAAGTAAAAGGAACTGCCTGAAATTCCAGCAATACAGGATGCTAATACAAGAAGTGACAGCTAGCGAGGTTAACATCCAAATAGAGAAGATGAAGAATAATAAATCAACAGGACTTAACGAACTACCAATAGACGTAGTGAAATGTAATACTACAAGCTTGGCATGGAAGTACAACAACAACAATCTACAAACAGCATTAAGGCCCTCTGGACTATGGAAACTTCTGAGGTTACAAAGCAACTGCTTCAAGGTCACACAGAGTGATTGAGCCAAGATTACGTGAGCTGGTCACCATCAAGAACAATTATATACGGATTTCCAATGGGAAGGTCAACAAGAGAACCAATGTTTTGCTTACAAGAGAAATTTATAAAGTACAACAAACCCGAAGACCATGCTTGGTCTCATTCAAGCAACAAATATCAGTTTGAGGACTGGCGGGGTATAGTCTTTCTCTCACGGGCAGGTGAAGCGCTCTTCAGCCTTGGATGGCAATCACTTAGAGATGGTGTCTCAATAAAAAGACTGGTCCCCATTACCTTAATGGGTTGGTGTCAGGAAGAGCATCCGGCCTATAAAAGCACTGCCTTATCATACCATGAAATAACATTCAAAGATATCCTGCATAACGGCGTAAACGAGACTGAGGCTAATTTAAAGTGAAGGTGTGGCGCACAGTAAGAATTTTGTTCGATGTAGGCAAAATCAGACTGTTNTTCCAATGGGAAGGTCAACAAGAGAACCAATGTTTTGCTTACAAGAGAAATTTATAAAGTACAACAAACCCGAAGACCATGCTTGGTCTCATTCAAGCAACAAATATCAGTTTGAGGACTGGCGGGGTATAGTCTTTCTCTCACGGGCAGGTGAAGCGCTCTTCAGCCTTGGATGGCAATCACTTAGAGATGGTGTCTCAATAAAAAGACTGGTCCCCATTACCTTAATGGGTTGGTGTCAGGAAGAGCATCCGGCCTATAAAAGCACTGCCTTATCATACCATGAAATAACATTCAAAGATATCCTGCATAACGGCGTAAACGAGACTGAGGCTAATTTAAAGTGAAGGTGTGGCGCACAGTAAGAATTTTGTTCGATGTAGGCAAAATCAGACTGTTATCAAGCTACTACATCAACGGAAATAAATGATGGCCAGCTTCAGACTCTGTAGTCTGAATGTGAGACGTTTGAGAGGTAGATCTGGTGAAGTAGCGGAGTTTCTTGAGCCAAGACGCATTGATTTGTGCTGCATCCAAGAAACACGATGGATAGGGAAATCTGTAAGAATGATAGAAGGAAAAAGGCAACATACAAGCTGGTTTAGATTGGTAATGGAAAAGGCACAGGTGAAGTAGGTATTTTTGTGGCAGAAAAATGGATAGACAAGGTGATTGATGTCAAACGCGTAAGTGATCGAATTATGCTGATTAAACTTATGATAGGTGAGACAATCTTTACAACAATATCAGTGTATGCACCACAATGTGGCTTGAGTAAAGAAGTCAAGGATTAATCCTATGACAGTCTCATTGCAGTCACTGGTATGCTGGCAGAGAAAGAAGTGCAGGTGATCTAAATGGCCATGTTGGAAGAACAGCATCTGGGTTTGAGGGAGTCCATGGTGGAAATGGATATGGTGACCGAAATAAAAAGGGTGAAAGAAGTCTAGAGTTTGGACTTGTCATGGCCATGTTGGTGGCGAATACTATTTTCAAGAAAAGGAAAAGCCATCTGGTAACCTATGAGTCTGGGACAGCTATGACTCAAGTGGACTACATTTTAGTAAACACGAAAGACAGGAAGTATTTGCAAGATGTAAAAGTGATACCTGGTAAAGAATTTGTGACCAAGCATAAACCAGTAATTTGTGACTTCAGGATTAAGAAAGTATATAAAGTGAAAAGAAAGTATATCCCAAGGAGAAAGGTGTGGAGACTAAATGATGGACAAGTAAAGCAGGTCTTTGAAGATCAAGGATTCACATTTGAAAGCCACCACAGACCAATTCTGTGGCTAGACAAAAGGGCCTCCACATCAGAAGAGTGACATGGTGGTGGAATGCTTCTGTTGAAAATTATGTGAAAGAGAAGAGAAGGCTGTGGAGTCAATGGGAAAGGGGGTAGTGAACAAAGAAAGGTATTTGGAGGCCAAGAGAGCAGCTAGGCGAGCAATCTACAAAGCAAAGATGGATGCTGAGAAAAGAAGGTTTCCAGACATTATGGGTACAGATGACCAGAAGAATGCAATATTCAGGATAGCTAAGCAAATGATCAAGACTAATCAGAATATCATTGGAGAAAAGTGCATCAGGAATGATGATGGAGAACTTGCAACAAGTGAACTTGAAAAGAAGAATGCCTGGAAGTGCTACTATGAGAGATTGTTAAACACAGAGTTTTCTTGGGGCAGAGAAAATCTTGGAGATGTAGAAACAGTATCTGGACCAGCCATTCTTATTGAGAAAGAACTGGTGAGGGAAGCAATAAAGAAAATGAAGAAAGGCGAAGCAGCTGGTCCTTCAGGAGTTGTGGCAGAGATGGTCAAAGCTGCAGGTGAGAGAGGTATAGAGATAACTGATCTAACAAATCAGATCATAAGAGATGGTGTCATTCCTGAGGACTGGAAAATAAGTACAATTATCAATTGTTACAAAGGAAAAGGAGAAGCTTTAGAAAGGGGTAATTGCAGAGGATTAAAGCTAATGGACCAAGTCCTGAAAGTTGTTGAAAGAGTTATGGAAAAACAAATTAGAATTGAAATGAACAATGATGACATGCAATTTGGTTTCATGCCTGGACAAGGAACTATTGATGCCGTTTTTATCCTTAGACAAATGCAAGAGAAGTACCTCTGGAAGAACAAGAGGCTGTACTTTGCCTTTGTGGATTTGGAAATAGCCTTTGACAGTGAGTCAAAAGTTGTTTGGTGGGCTTTACTGAAACTAGGAGTAAGTGAATGGCTGATTCAGGTTGTTCAATGTATAGAGATGCTAAAAGTCGGGTAAGGGTCAACAGTTCCTATACTGAAAGTTTTAGTGTGAGAGTTGAAGTTCATCAGGGATCTGTACTAAGTCCACTTATTTCATTTGTGTTTTGGAAGCACTGTCAAGAGAGTTTCAAAAGGGTTGCCCAGAGGAATTGCTATATGCAGATGACCTGGTT
>RDPX01000464.1:252262-274355 GCA_003991215.1 Morbakka virulenta | reverse complement strand
CCGGTATTTGCTTCAGGAAGGTGTCAGTTCCTTTCTTAATAAGATCCAATGCTCCAACAATCACTGGTATTGTCTGTCCTCAGATGCCACATTTTACCTATCTCAATCTCTACATCTTTATACTTAGAAAGTTTCTTGAAAATCTTTGCAGAAACATTCCTATCAGAAGGCACACTTATGTCAATCAACAAGCAGGTGTTGTCTTTCTTGTTTTTTATGACAATATCAGGACGGTTCACCCATATAGTGCAATCTGTTTGTATTGGGAAGTCCCAGAGAATTGTCATGTCTCTACCTTCTGTGACTGGAGTAGGGTGGTGTTCAAATTGGTGGCTACCAATTTGATGGTGTATCACTGAAAAAATGTTGGCACATTTTCCAGTGCAAACATTGGCCTACCCGGTCATGGCGATTTTTATACTCATTTGATGTTTATAGTGAGCAGCCTGAGATAAGGTGGTCAATGGTTTCAGTTCCATTTTCACAAAACTTACACTCCAGGGTGGCACCATTGTGTAAGATATTGACCTGGTAGTTTCTGGTAAACAGACTCTGATCCTGAGTGGCAAGAATAAAACCCTTTGTTTCCCCTTTCAGTCTGGAGCTCCTCAGCCACTGATGAGTTGCTACTTTATCTATTATATATTATATTATTATATATTATTATTATTATTATTATTATTATTGTCTCTCTGTTACACACTGATATTAAATAATATTGTTGTTGTTTTTTTAAAAATTGATCAGTGGATTCATGTTCCTGAGTTTTGGTAACAAGTTTCCTCAAATCTCAAGCACTGGCACAGGGTAGCAATACAGTCTTTTATAATTCTACAATTCTGGTAGCTATCCTAATCTCCTTGAGTCTTCTTTTCAATGCTTTTGGTGTTGTTCCTAGTGCTCCAATTATAACTGGGATTATTTTCACTTTTTTGTTCTACAGTTTTTTAGTTCCCTTGCTAAGTCTTGCTATTTCAATATTTTTTCTCTTTCTTTTTCACCAATTCAGGTATTGTATGGAACAGCAAAGTCTAATAATCTGGCATTTGTTGTTTTTCTTGTCCACTACAATCATATTGGGTCTTCCTGCTTCAACAACATGGTCTGTTTGTATAGAAAACTCCCATAAAACCTTATAGCTTTTATTTTTGCATACAGCTTGCAATTCATGTTCATACCATTTTCATTCGTTTCAAGACCATATTTCCTGCATACCTCCCAATGTATCTTTTTTCATACCCAATCATGCCTGCATCACCTCTAGCTGTGACTAACACTATAGAAAGATTAAAAGTATCTTTAATGCTCATATTTGATGATATTTCCCCCATTCAACTTTACCTCCAGTATCTTTCTCACTTCTTCTTCTCCTTCTTCTTTCGGCTTCTCCCATTAGGGGTCACCAAGCAGACCAGTCTCCTCCATCTCTACCTGTCCTGGATGTTGCTCACAGACAGTCCCTTCTCCTTCATGTCCTCATTTACCAAGTCCGAGAACTTCCTTTTTGGTCTTCCTCGTCTCCTCTTTCCAGGTGGAGCCATGTTCATCACCTGCCTGCCCACATACTCTTCATCCCTCCTCATAACATGTCCAAACCACCTAAGTCTTGCTTCCCTGATCTTCTCTCCTAGTTTTGCCACTCCTAGCATTTCTCGCACTTGATCATTCCTCATTCTATCCTTCCTAGTTTTCCCAATGGAAAATCTCAACATTTTCATTTCATTCACCTCCAGTTTGTTTTCCTGCTTCTTAGTGAGAGGTAATGTCTCAATTCCATACATCATTCCAGGTCGTACCACTGTCCTGTGTACCTTTCCATTGACCTCTGTAGGCATGTACTTGTCACACAGCAACCCTGTTACTTTGTGCCAACTGTTCCACCCTGTCTGCACCCTCTTCTCCACTTCTCGATTGCAGTCTCCATTGCTTGCTAAAGTAGAGCCCAGGTACTTGAATTCATCAACCTTGTTCACTTCCTCCTCATCCATGGTGATCTTTGTATGTACTTCCTTATCATTCAGGACCAGAAACTCAGTCTTTGCTCTTCTGACTCTTAAGCCTCTCCTTTCAAGTGCGTGCCTCCATTCCCCCAGTTGACACATTCAGCTTCCTGCTTGGTACTACAACATAGCACGACATCGGCAAACATTATTGACCAAGGCACTTCTCTTTTTAATTCCACTGTGAGGATGTCAATGATAATGGCAAAAAGGAAGGGGCTGAGTGTAGAACTCTGATGCAATCATACTCCCACTCTGAAAGCTGCTGTTGTTTCCATTTGGCAGCTAACCTCAGTCTCACAGTCAGAGTACATATCCTGTACAGCTTTGATGTAGATCTCTGGCACTCCTGTAGCTCGCATGCAGTACCATACTTCCTCTCTAGGTATCCTATCATAGGCTTTCTCAAGGCCTATGAAAACAAAGACCAGCTGTTGTTGTCCTTCTCTATGCTTTTCAAGGAGAATTCTGAGTGCAAATATGGCATCTGTGGTGCTTTTGCCTGGCATAAAGCCAAATTGCTCATTGCTGATGGTGACAATCTCACAGAGCATTGCCTCAATCACTCTCTCCCATAGCTTCATGGTGTGGCTCATGAGTTTGATCCTGCGGTAGTTCCCACAACTTTGTGCATCGCCCTTTCCCTTGTAGATTGGGATAAGGGTACTTTTTCTCCACTCTTTTGGCATTGGTTCACCCCTGAGGATCTTGTTAAAAAGGTGGGTCAAAAAATCCAATCCAGTCTCACCCATCCCAAGCCATGCCTCTACCGGTATGTTATCTGGGCCAACTGCCTTCCCACTATTCTCACTATTCTCTTATATTTACAGCACATTTTCCCTTTTATCTCTTCTGTCTGCACTTTATCTGCCTCCAGTATACCTAAATACTTGTACACTTAATCTTCCTTCAGTGATTTTGTAACTGTATCATCTGGCATTTTGATTCCATCTGATTTGATCCTTTCCCTCTCTTTGTTACCAATGTTAAACACCTTTCGATTCCAAATTCCATGCCAATGTCCTTGTTAAACAATCTGACTGTCTGTATAAGTGAATCAAGTTCTTTTCCACTCTTTACTTGTTTTATAAGTGCATTCTCATTGAATCACCCCTTTTCACTGTCTTTTCTTGCTAGATGTTTCTCATCTTGGCATCCATTTTTCTGATTTCTTTTATCTGTCAGTTCATTACCTTGAAACTTTACATTCTATGTGTTGCCATTGGGATTGCCAAAGTGTTAATAGCAGTGACTTTATAGGATGAATTCACTTCCACTTTTCAGGGCCATCTTAATTCTTTTATAGTATTCTCTTCAGACCTTTTCTTTCACTATTGCATGTTTGATATCATTGCCTTCCTCTATGCCCAAATATCTATATGTGCCTTCTTAAAGGAAATCTTGAACAATCATTGTAATCATTGCAGTTTTTCCCTTTTAAAGGGTGCTTTGGCACATTTCTCCAATCCAAGCTGCATTTTTAATGCCATAACTAAATATCTCTACTGTGGTTAAAAGACCTTTGAATTAATTATCATTTGTACAGCTTCAGTTCATCCATATAGAACAGGTGACTCATTCACTCCTTATTAATTCCCTAAGTTAATCACTGATTACAACATACATATAAATGGTGTTGATAAATGTGACCAGTTTTTACTGTGCTATGCATTATATTCCAGAAAGTCTGTTACATGGTGGAAGAAAGGATTTTTTGGGCTTGCAGACTTTGCTATTATCAATTCCATAACCTTATATTTTCCAAAGTAAGCTCTGCTTGTTTCAAAGAGACAAGTACATAAACAGTTTTGTATTTATCTACCATTTGAACTGGCACAGCCACTATTACATTTGGAATCATCATTGGTTGGTAATGGAGTCAATAGACTACCCATTAGTAGTGATGAAAGACCCAAAGGAAATTACTCATTAGAAAATAGAACACCTTGGAGAAGGTGTGCAGTGTGTGCATACAAAAAAAATTCCAAGTTAAGTTTATGCTTGTGAAAACAGTGAACTACTGCCCAAGATGTGATGAATATGTATATGTAAAAACCATTTTGTAGTGTATCATGCTAAATTGGTGCTGAATTTTAACAATAAACAAACAAAAACGTCATTAAACAATTGAAAGAAAATATGTTAAAGCGTAAGGGAATTTTCCTTACAAAATTACATGTTAATTAGCATTATTAAACCATGAAGAATTATACCAGGGAAACATATTGTGAGTGAATGAAATAAAACAGTACATGCTAAAACAAATTTGATTGCCCAAGAACTTGAAAGTAAAATTTGTAAAATACCTAATTAAATAAAAGCTGCCTGTTCAAAATCAAGAATCAAGAACATCTTTTCCCTGGACAATTATCATTTCTGGACAGACTATATCCATTGTCTATATTGAGTCCTGCAATGGCCATAATAGACATTAACAAAGAAATTGCACTACTGCCAAATCAACCAACCTGGTTATAATGACTTTTTGAAAGATCTTAAAAACAAACAAGTCAGAAAAAGCCTAGCTGAGTAACAAAATCAAGAGCCTGATCTGTACAAAAACTTAACTCCTGATGGGATGCAACTAAATCATTTAAAAAGGTCCAGTTAGCATCAAACTAACATGTGAAACATTCAGTTTTGCCTGACAACACAAGTATTTCTTGTGCCCCAATGCTAGCCCATGTAGGGAGGAAGGGAGGAATCTGGTGCTTGCTGGCAGTTACCAGACAATACCTGCCATCTAAAAACATGAAGCACCTTGAGTTTCTACTAATGGCCTTTTAACGGTCAACCTCTGCTCTTTTTAGTGGAGTTGAAAATGCAGTGTCATCCACACCCCGTCTTCAAAGCAGTGCCGAAAGCATCGTGCCAAGAAAAAACGGGGCACGGTGACACAGCAGAAGCGGGAGTGGGGGGGGGGGCTTGAATACAATCTGAACAGTATTTTTCTATCTGTTCCTTCATATAAAATACGGTAAGCGTTATTAGGTAGACCAACGTAAATAAATGCTGATACCAGAGGTGGAAGTGGCAGTGACCATCTGCTATTGGTGCCGGTTCGAATCCGGTTTGGTGCACACGTGTTTTACACTTTTTATTTTCCAACAAAAACCACACGCATATTCCAAATAATAATGTTAGCTGCTTATTTTTCAAATATTTGTTACCTTGAGCTGTTATCTGCTTTTCCGAGTTCTTTTATGCGTGTCCATCTCCCATGCTATTTTCTTAACATCACTTTGCGATGATGCTTCAAATAATTTAACTACACTGTCGTTCTTATCAAGTCTTTCACCTCCAACATTTTTTGCCATTGAAATAGCGTCTGGTTCATTGCTTTGCCATTGGAATACATCAACTTGGTGTTTTCTGTTCATAACGTGGGACAATGCATACGGCTTTGAAACATGCAGACTGCATAAATGTTTACATCCGCGTCTGAAATTGCTGTTGGTTACAGTGTACAATATGGGACTACATGCAGAGTTCGAGAATGCAAGCCAATAAGACAATACCATAAAGTGGCGGCTGCGTAAGTCAAACCAACTCTCGATACATTCCCTGGCGAAAAAAGGAAGCCAGCAGATTAAAAAAAATAAACTCTGAATTATTAGCATCTTTACAACTTTTTGTTTTGTCTTAGGAACTTTCCCAAGAATTCTTTGATTGCAAGATGGCACCTGAAAAACTGTTGACAGAGGGTAAGTTTCTGAAGTGTTTCTTTCTTTTATGGTTCTCACAACAATGGCAAACAAAATGGTTGTAACTCCGATTGGAATTACAAACATAACTATTGTAAATGCAGTAATGTAACTTTTCCAAGGCTTAGAATTTTCAGGAAACGTACAGTGCATACCACTTGTTGTTTTCCAAGTGTTGTAAAAGTAAAATACTGGTACGCTAGCAAGGATGCAGAACATCCAGCCGACCATTATCAGTTGAAATGTCTGAGATCGCCCCATATGTAAACTCAGTGGATGAACTATCACATAGTAACGATCAAGCGCCATGCATGTAATCATAAATACTGAAACTCCACTATTCAGGTGGTGGGCAAAGTGCACCAGCTTGCACAACGATGTACCAACCATCCAAGAACCTTCGATACTCCAATCCAGAAAAATTGGTGCACATAACAGTGGAACCAACAAATTGGACCCTGCCAGCTGTGCTACAAACAAATTAGTTAACCACTGTACCCTCCGACTTTTGTATATCACAGTGATCACTAAAACATTCCCTATCAGTGCAGGAATGGCAATCAACAACAGAAAGGCAATTTCAAAGCCTAATGTTGCGGCGGGTTTTACGATTCCAAACTCGGCAGAGACATTTTTTGTCATGATTCATATCTTGCACCAAATAAATACAAATCCGTTTCCTAGGTGCACAGTAATATCGGTGGTCCGCTGAGGAAAACGCCAAGCTAAACTCCAGCACTGGTTGTTCTACTAACATCTAAAGTGTACCTTTTGAGTTTCTTTGGGTCTTACTTTTGTTCTTCGAAACTCAAACTGCAAGTTTGCAAAGTTATGACTGGTGTCACTGGCAAATATATGTTTTATGTTAACTGTTAAAAAACCCAACGTGGTTCAATACTGGTGAGGAATTGAAGCGCTAATGTTATCCCGAAAGGACCTCGATTACCTTAATCAAAGCAACAATGCAACTCCATTATTGTTTCCTTGACAAAAATTGAATAGTTGAGAGAACGGTCTTAAAAATAGGGCAACAACATGATCATCACAGAAAGTGAGGCCAAAAAAATTTAACATTTGGCTGCAATGCCCCCCGGGAAAAGATGTTTCCATGGCAACATAGTTTCCATTGAGGTTTGAGAGGCAGATGTTGTTTGTTTATCCTAGTTGTTTTCAAAACCCCCAATAATTTCCAGTTAGGTTCACATATACTTGTCACTTTCAGTTTTCTTCAGTCAATATTTTACAAAACGTAAATGAGTTACACATTTGCTTACATATTTAATGGCTGTTGTTAATGCCAGTTGTTTGTAATTGTTGTTGGAGTAGAAGCACAAATGTCTTCAGTAGTTAGGAGAAGGAAAAAGTCATATTTCCTCCGCTAGACTAAGGACATGTTTGGGGAAGGAAAAGTACCTGCTTTGCACCCAAAAACTTTGTCAGGTAAAGACATGGCAAGCACTGTTGGGGGATCTCTTTGAAATTTATTGCTTTGTAGAAAACATGGAATGACGCAAGATTGTGCGACTTAAAATTGAACAAAGTCCCTATGAAATTCAGGATCAGCAAATTCAGTATTAAGTAAATGGTTTGAGGTGGGGTAGACAGTCCTGTTATGAAAAGACTGGCTGTTTTAAGTCCACCATTATTGAAGCAGTGAATAGAAGGATCGGCCTTTCTAATATAGGCGCATAAAAAAGCAGTTAAAATGGTTTCAGACCTGGTGTTTTTCTTATTGTACCTAGGCAGAAAACATCAGAATACTGAAGCAATGGCAAAAAAAGCGCACCTCATGTGGTAACTTGCAGAGAGAGAGTGCTCGCAACCCAGAGCGAGTAACTTGCTTTTTACCAGAAAAAGAATTACAGTAAGAGAAACAGAGGTTCGTCCAAGATAGCGCTATATCGCTTTTGTCTAATACGTATTTTCAAAATACACAGGTCATACAACAGCGTCAGTCACTACTATGAGTAAAACAACTCCTGTAATAAAGAAGTAGTAAAAAAGAACTGTGCTAAAAGGAACCAAGACTAGAAACTGTGAAAAGGGTCCTGGCCGTGGCTATAGCTTGTCATGCTAAAACTCGTATTTCCGCAATAAAGTTTGTAGTCTGGGCTCAGGCATAGGGTCCCGGTGAAATGTCAGAATTTATTCAGCAAAAAACGTTTTTTCCATTGAATTTGGCTTCTGTTGAAGGGAAAAGAGTTGGATAGACGTCTTGCTGATCTGCAAAAAGATCTGATTTCATCCATTTTGAAATAACCGCATTTTTGGCAAGTGGTCTAAATGGAAAATTTCAAGCTTTTCCCAAAGCAGCAATGCTGCATATTATTGGAAAGCTCTTTTCGTGTAGTCATATTTTGACAAGAGGAAGTTCGTAAAAATAAACTGAAAACTGAAATGCTTTTTAGCAATTATTAGGCTCCTGGTTGCATTTTTTAAAGTTGCCATTGATATTAGAGCTTTTCTCACGAGTTTTCTCTCGAATACTTTTAAGAGTTCGTCGAATTAGACCTAGGGAGTGTGTAGTCACACCATAATTGTTCCACCGAGCTAACGGATCTTGGAAGTATAAGATGGAAGAGCTACCAAAGTTAAGGAAAATCAGAGGAGGCCATAGAGCATATCTGTCGAGGCTGATTTCATGAGTTGAAGAAAGCGAAGAAGATGAGAAAGCACTGAAGCAATTAGAGATGCAACTGAAAGAACAGGCAGAAACCGTAAAAGTTTTTGACAAAAAAATCTTGGATATAATAGGCGCAGATAACGAAGAAGAGAACGAAGAAGTCTCTACCGAAATAGAAAAGTCTGAAAGATTAAAAGAAAAGGTAAATATTGCATTGATTTCTATAACTAAAATATTGAGGCCAAATAATGATCAACAAACGGGAAATCTAAAAACAAGCGTAAAGAAACTTCAGTTGGAAGCGTTCAGTCACAATTGTCATCAATTTCATCATCATTTCATAAAGTTAGAGCAAAACTACCAAAACTAGAATTAAAAGACGATTTTCTGGAAGGCGACAAGATTGGCAGGAATTTTGGGACAGTTTTGAGAGTGCAGTACACAGTAATAAAGAACTTTCTACAGTCGATAAATTTGCTTACTTGCGACATAACTTAGAAGATTCCGCAAAACAGGTAATTTCAGGGTTTGAGCTAACACAAAACAACTTTGACACTGAATTAGATCTTCTCAAGCAGAGATTTGCCAAACCATCCTTGATAATGAAAGCCCAAATTAAGGATTTAATCAATGCTCCAACAGTGTTCAGCGAAAGAAATGTATCTAAAATGCGTGAGCTTTACGATACCATAGAGACACACTTCAGAGGTTTGGAAGCATTATGTGTAGATCAGGATAGTAACGCGACAATAGTTGTCCCAACGGCTCCCAAAGGCTTGAGAATTCAGATTTAGAAGTGAAATGTAGATTTCCTATCATCTTATCTAAGGATCATAGGCTAACAGAATTGATAATACTAGCTTGTCACCCAAGAGTCAGTCACAATAGTTTAAGGTCAACATTAACTGAGCTCAGATCACGTTATTGGGTTCCACAGGGAGGCAGCAGGTTAGAAAGCTACTTAGGAAATGCGTTAAGTGTAAACATGTACATGGAAGACCTTATCCATCAGCACAGGTTGGAGATTTGCCCACATTTCAGGCTCAAGAAACATCACCAGTTGCCAATATTGGCATTGACTTTGCAGGTCCTCTCTTTCATAGGACAAAATCAAATGAAATGAAGAAACACATATAAAACATTGTTTTGTATGTGTGTTGTACATCAAGGGGAATACACTTAGATCTTGTTAAAGATTTCACTGGAGTAACATTCATTCATAGCCTGAGACGATTTATTGCACGCAGAGGCACTCCAGCTATTATTAATACTGATAATGTAAAGACTTTTAAATTTACGAGTAAATTCTTAGGGATACTTGAGCAAGATCAATGTTTATCATCATTTTTGTTGGGCAAAAGAATCAAATGGAGGTTCAATCTTGAACGTTCGCCTTGGTGGGGAGGTTACTTTGAACGAATGGTGGGTAGTGTGAAGCGTTGTTTGAAAAATGTTTTAAGAAATACCAACCTAACGTTTGATGAGTTACTTACAGTGATTACAGAAATTGAATCTACATTGAGGAATAGCCCGCTGACGTACATTTACGACGAGGTAGGTCATCACCCTTTAACTCCATCTTATTTAATGTATGGTAGGAGGCTACAACAGTTATATGAAGGTAACGAGTTCAGTTAATACTTATCCAAAGAAGATACGTCTTCACATACTAAGCGATTCTTATATCTGATTAAGAAACTTAATCATTTTTGGTTGCGCTGGAAAAATAAATACCTTGCAGATCTAAGAGAAGTTCACAGGAAAACAATGGAGACAGAGTTCCAGAGGTTTCAGTTGGAGATGTGGTGCAAGTGAAAGATGAAAATGTGAAAAGGGGCCAATGAAAACTTGGCGTGGTGGTTGAACAAATTAAGAATAAATCTGGGATCATCAGAGAAGCATGTAAATGCGAAAGGTAAGCCAGAAATCTTGAATCGACCTTCTCAGAAGCTTTTTCCACTTGAGGTACAGAGTCAGTTAATGAGTGAGGAAGGGAAAGAAATGAAGAGAAGAACGGATAATCCAACCCCCTTATCACCTCATGACAGGCCTAAGCGCGCTGCAGCCCAGGATTTGCAATGGAAAACGCGTTTAGTTGTCGCCACCGCAGTGTCGCTCGCACATTGTCTGCACATTTACGTACATATGATAAATAAGCATGACTCGTTTTTGGATGTTTAATCAGTAGGCGTGCTTTAAACACGAAATCAATATTGTTATTTGTACGTTGTTTATGCCAATTGGCATTGAGACTGACTAATGTTTACGTAAATTATATATCCTGTTTTTCTTTATTCTTATTGGTAGATATTTTTGTTAGCTCCTTTTAGAACAATTTATTAACATGCGTTATATCAGTAGAAGTTAGTAGTTGTAAGCTGAGATAGAAGAGGAATAGAAGACTCAGCAAGAATGTGCGGTGTTTTTTTCACCAGTTTACTCTCGAATACTTAGAACTAGAGAGTTTATAGTCACAAAATGCATGTTGTGATAATTTCAATGAGAAACCTGGAAATTTTAAAGGCATCGCAAATGAGATAAGAAAGTCGTTACTGGTGTGAGCTTAGGTCTTAAAAGTAGTTTTTGTAATGTGACCACCTCAAACAGTCTTGGAATGAAATAAAAGCGCCAGAAATCCTCTGTCATATTCTGCTGCTTTGCCTAATGTCACTACACCCAATTTGATGAGGACAGAGATAACATCACATATGAATGAAAAAATTCTTGACGATGATTTGGTAGACGAGTGACACGAAGAAGATGACCAGCAGCTTTCACTGATGACTATACTAAAGGCTTTATTTCAAATTTTGCACTATCGTGTCATCAAGGGAAGTCTTAAAACCCCGCTCCATGTCACGAGTGTTCACGCCATATATGAACAATGCAGAAGCCATAAACTCATCACTTAGTTCTACAGGCAGTCAATGTGTGTCACATAAAAAGAAATAAAAGAAACAAGAAGAGATCTTGCAAAATATACAATCTTGCAAAGTTCAAATTGTCCGGTTTCGCTGTCCAGCCGCTTTAACAAAATTTGTTTCACTCTGCCAGTAATGGACAAATTTGACAACCCTGACAATAAGAGTTTGCCAGGAATGATGCGCCCTTGCAATACAGCAATGACCTTGTTTCAAGTTTCACCATACACAAATACAAAGAAGACATTTAAAAATTATGTTGATCTTACCGATGTCGTCAGCTTTGGCAACCTGCCAGGAGATTTATCCCTCGAGGTAATTTCAAAAGCTCCCACTCAACGATGCATTTCAAGCTGAAACTAATAAATCATCGCCAGGTGGCATACCTTTCTTGAACATCGCTGACATTTTGCCAAAAGCATCGCGCTCTTTTTCAAGCCTCAAAATATGAGCTGGTGTTGTCTTCAACCACTTTTTAAGATTTTCCCACTACTTTGTGCGCCTCTGCTTCTCATTCCTTCAACAGTTGATGCTATAATGTGTTTTTCAACACTGTCGTTTTCTCTCAACAAGTGTCTGTTGTATTTGATGCTTTCTGTTGACAAAATACCCATCAACTTTCTCTGGTTCTCCACTTTGTTTTGTACCTATTTGTTTGATCGCCGAACTAAATATGACGGTCCCAGCAGCCTTATATTTTACCACAGCTCAAATGCATTAATCTTTCCTTGATCTGTTTTTCTTAGTGACCAGCCGTTACAGCCATATAGCGCTACTGACCAAATTAATTTCTTACGTAGCCTTAGCTTGATTCTAGTACTAATCTTTCTATCCATCCAGAAGTTAGTCAGTTGCACAAGTATGGTAAGCGCCACCGTCAACCGTTTGCGGATGGCTGGCTCAGATTCACAAGATTCCATGATCTCGGTTCTGAGATAAGTAAACTTCTGCACTTGCTCAATCCTTTTTCCATTGCAAAACAAACCTACGGTAACCAGCTCTTTTTCCTACATCATACCCTTTGTTTTCATGATGTTCAGCTGAAGAGCAAATGTGACTGAAACGTCTGCCATACGATAAACTTGTTACTGTAGATAATTGAGTAATGCAGCAGTCAGCTCTGTATCGTCCTCATATTGCAGGTTGGAGAAGTGGCCCCCTCCTAGCAACACACCGTGAATCGAACGCCAAACACTTTGAGGGATTACCTCTTTGTAGCTATTGAATAGATCAGGAGAAATAATCTACCCCTGTCCTTGACCAGCCTTTATTCTCGACGTTATTTCATTTGTTTGGTAAACATACATAGTAATACATACTAATCTTTAGATCGGTCCAGTGAGACTACTCAACTGTTTCCAGTGCAAAGAAGTGTATGATACATCCGCAAAGAGGTCAGCTTCATCATCAGAGTTGATGCACTAATTGTAAATGTCCTTAAAATTAATAAAAATTTGAAATATTTCATATTGGCAAACGGAGAAAGAAACTGGAAAGGACATTTGCAAGTCATACAGAGGATGCTGCCAAATTTTTTGTGTGAATTATCAACGGTACTGCTCTTTTTATCTTCAGATGATGCAAATGCTTTCTAACGAACATCCAAGAATTTACAGAGTTCTCAGAAGGGAAATTTGTGGTGAAAACATCTGATGGTTTTTGCAAAGCTTTTGCACTAGACATGAAACTGGAACAAATCACTCAACCCTTCAAGCAAGGAGCAGGTCGTGTCATTATTCGAAGGAAGCAACAGACGTTTGTGATTGAATGGATGTTGGCCTACCATGACGTCCTTGGCACATGCTGTAGCAGCATCACAAAATCAATACTAGTGGAAACCGATGCAACTGTGATGAACAAAGAACTGCAAAGCAAAACACGACGGAGTATTGTGAAGCAGTGAAACATGTTTTTGACTTTTTGAGTTAAGTGAGGAAATGCGTATATCTTTTTTTGAACAGTGAATTTGCATCTTCATTACAAAGCATTTTCTACTCCGCGAGAAATCAGAGGAAATACTGCCGTTCATCGGGAGGGTGAGAAAACTTACTCTGATTTCCAAGAGGAGCGCTTTTATGAAGAAGGAATAGAAGTTCGCTGACAATATAAAGAGAGTCAAAATGCCACAGATTTTACAGAAAAGTATAAAAGTGCTGACTGCAAAATGCATAACACTGACAGATCATCCTAGAGAAGTTTGGGAAAAGCACAGAAGAAGATGAACATTGCATGGGATGTTTCACGAATTATCCCTTTTCTTGCCAAAGCTTGTCAAAAAAGTAAAAAGGATGCTTTTCCTATTCAACGACAATGATGTTGTCATCTGCAGCTTGGTTTATCATCAAAAGTTTCACAACCTTTGAATCAAGGAACGTTTTGTCGAGTTTAGAATAAAAGATGGTCATAAAAACATTCCTATTTACAAGGTTAAAAAAGAACTTAGTAGTGTTGTTAAGTGTTACTAAAAGCAAACATTTTGACTGAATGCGATGTCGCTAGCCAAGTGGAAACAAAAGATTCCTCTTTTGCATCAACATCAGAGATCTAACTCGGCAATTTTTGTATCATCAAAATAGGCAGTCTAAAATTGAATTACGAAACATCTGATGACCTCAGTCATGAGCTATTCACAAAAAAAAAAAAAGGATTGAATAAACTACCTCCTACATTAAGCACAACTCATGGACAATTGCTGAGAAGCCATTATTTTGCACCAATATGCTCGGGTCTTTTAGACTCTTTCTCAAAAGATCTGGAGCCGGCAAACTATGGATGGTTCATTGAAATTGGAATGTTAGTTCCTTTCAAGAACTTTGCCAGCATGTCATTAGATTTCACAATAAAGAGCCACTGGTAAAAAGGAAGCGCATAAAAGTTGTGAATGCAAGAAAATATTGACAAAGTGCACAGAACACTGGATGTACAAACTGTGGTTACATAGGATTCGTGATTCATGTATGGAAAGTATATTAATAGTTTTAGCATGACATAACAGACATTGTGTGTTTACCTTCTGTGTGTATAATTTTTGAGCTCAATGTTTCATAAACCAGATGCAAGTTTAAGAAAATATATAGACTGTTTTACTTCAAGACCTCATTGGAACAGGAATATTACCCAGCACAAAAAGAGCTTTTTAATGATGTATAACATGGACACTTTTGGCAAAGATTGTAATCGTCCATTTAGACCATTTCCACAAGCTTCGCCATTTTTGGAAAAGGTGAAGTCAGACCTTGTGCAGATCAACACGATATTCATCCAACATTTTCCCCTGCAACAGAAGCCAAATAATCCATCAACCAAAACACTGCCACCATCATCTTCAGTTGCAAGCGGTGACCTAATCTCTAGTGTGTTTTTTTACGTTTTTAAAGAACAGTGAGTTAGTAGTATTTCTAAGAACAGAAGGCCCCCAAACTCGTCCCATAGACACCCCTAGACACAACCACCCTAGACTCTCCCCCTGCCTGTTCTATAAACCCAGAGGGTCGATCACATGAACAAGAGCATGTCCTAGAATGGCAATCCTTAAGTGGAAAAATATAGTTAAAACCGAGAAAAAGGAAAAGCAAAAGAGGATGCAACAAGCTTTTTAACTGCTATCAAAAAAGAATATAGTGAATTGCTCGCATTTGCAAAACTTTATTTTGCAGAAGCTCTTCTCATCCATTTACCAGACTGACTAGGTCCATGAAACCTCCCAAGGCGATCAAGTAGATAAATGATAGAAACTCTGAAAATTTGCTCCATTAACTGCCATGTTACCCGCCTTTCAACAAAAATAATAGATTTTTTCCTAACCCAACAGATCTGAAGCAGGATGCTGCTTTCTCCACGAAACGTATGCTTCCATTTAACAAGATGCAAACCTATTCTATACAAATTTAGTAGGTCAACATTTTGGGGCTTTTTTGCTTCAACCCGTTCATCCAGCACAGCAATATTTTATTCCAAAAATCTGAGTGCAAAGATAGAGAAGAAAAATTAGTCTGTTGGAGGGGGGGGGGCAGACAGTTGTGTATCCAAATGGTAGCAGCAATTCAAAATTTCCCACTGCAATTAGCTGATGTCTACTAGCCATCCTCAGGAAGTGCACAAAAACATTTGCTTGCTTCCTTTACTCGGCTTTCAAAAGGAGATCTTCCTCAGGTGTTTGGTGGAAACTTTGCTTGATCAAAATATAAACAAGTGTAGGAGATACCAAGGTATGGCAAGATGATTTGTGTCATTTCTGTGGGACTCCTTAAAAGGAATGAAATTACAAGACGCCTTGCAACTTTTGACTGTGTTGATTGGTCATTTTTAGACAAAACAATGGCTAAAATGAACCTTAGGTCAGTCTTTCGTCATTGGGTGAGATTCAGGTATATGGATATTCAAACAAAAATAATCAACAATGGACAGTTCACACATTTTCCTGTTTAGAGGAGTAAGACGCTGCTTCCACTTACCCGCTTTCTCTCCCCTTACTTTACTGTCTGTCGTAGCTGCAACACCTGCGAACTCAACTCAGTGATAAAAATTCTCTTGGCACTACACTAAACTTCACTAAAGAAATGAGACCAAGGTTCCTTGCGGTGGAATCTGTGCAACATCAAGAACTGTATTATCCCACCACACAGTTGATCAATCGGCACTAATGCTTGGAGTTCTACTTGGACACCCAACGGATGTACATACACCAAGCGATTGAGAAGCTGGAGACTAGGCTGAACAAGAGGGACAACCAACAACTTTTACTTGATGGCAAACTTTTTATCCTTAACAACATCTTCATGTCAAAATTTAACTACATAATCACAATTTTTTTAATCCCAACTAAAATGTTGGGATTGAAAATTCTGTCTCCTATCAAGTCATTTCCGTATCTTACTTTTGCACGTTGTTTCCGGTATAAATTAGCAATAAGTCTTGTTTCATGAAAAGGGATTCCGATGTTCTTTATAATTTCTAATAGTTTATCACTATTCACTCTGTCGAATGGCTTGGTATAATCAATAAAAGCAATACATAGATCTTTCTGATGTTGTATCATTCTTTCTCCCATTGTATGTAGTACATATATGGCTTCTCTTGTGCCACTACCCTTCCTGTAGCTAAACTCAGATTCAGTTACATAATTTTCTATTATCGGTGTTTTTCGTTCCTTTATTATATGTAGCAAAATTTTGCATGTATGTGTGCTTATGTTTTAGGAACTGGGACAAAGACACTTGTTAGGAAGTCTTCCGGACATTCACTGGTTTGATATATTCTGTTGATTGTGTTTGTTATTATATTTAAGCTTTCTGGTCCAAAGCATTGAAGAAATTCAGTTGGTATATCATCAACACCAGTTGCTTTGTTTCTTGGCAATTTCCCGATAACTCCCAGTACCTCTTCCTCAGTTATTCTCACGATTCTTTGATTGTCTACATTGGTTATTATCAGCATTTATTTTCCAGCAGAGTAAAGCTCTCCTACATACTCTTCCCATCTATCTAGCACCTCTTTTGCGGTCAACAGCATCTTACCTTCTTTATTTTTAAGTCTTGCCCTAGCATATGGTTTCTTTAGCTGTAGATCTTTAATTCTAGTATAAATTTTGGATTGTGTTTTTTATTTAGGTCTTCAAGTTCTTTACAGATTTTGTTGTAATAGTTTTCCTTAGCCTGTCTACACTGACTTTGTATCTCCCTACATAATTTCTTGTATTCTTCTCTTTTGTTGTTTTGTTGTTTCAGCTTACTTCTGTCATTCAGTCTGTTCAGTATTTCTGAAGTTTTCCACGGCTGTTTCTCAACATATTCTCCTCTACTTCTTTTGTAGAATAGTAAGTAATATTTCTGTGGAAATATACTTTTGAAAACTTCAAGCAAAAACAAAAACTCAGCAATTTCGAGACGTATCCAGTTGCAGTATCCACAGTGTCATCATCCCATGGCTGCGGATATCACTAATGTCTGCAAAAATGCTAAAAGATCACTTAAAATAGAGTTAACCGTCACGACCAAACGAGCATTCGAGTTTCAACGAGTTTCGCACGCAGTTGGAACCCTACGTTTCACAAATTGATGTGAGTTGGAAAAGCGTTTTGAGGGACCAGGAAAGGATGAGGAAAGCCCAGTTTTAGTGAAGAAAAATCATTTGCACGAGTTTATCTTGCGAACACGTTGAGAAAGAACAAGATTGAGTGTATGAGCATAGCAATGAACAAACTAGGCTTCGGGAAATTTTTCCTTGACTCTTGCACTAACTCCTGATACTTCACCAGACATAACAGAGGTACCTTTAATACTTTTATACACACTTTATACTCCTCAAGCTTTGACAAAGCAAGCTGAGCTATTTCTTCTGCACTTCTCTTTGAGCTGCCATCAATAAATTCAACGAATCGTGGAAATTCGAAATGTATCGAAAAATCACAGATAGTTGTGCCTTCTTCGATGCGTCTGGGCTTTCATCAAGCTCAATTGCTACCAAATCCGCTTCATCGAGCTCGAAAATTATCTCCTTGGTCATGCGCTGTCTGTTACAGAATATCATGTCATTTTGTACTTGAGGGGACATGCCAGTAAACACAGTAGCATTAGAAAAATGATTTCTTAAAATGTCATCGTATTGTTCTATCAGTTTTAGAAGCTCTACGTAATTACCTCTATTCCTAGACTCTTTGTTCTCCTCGTGATCCCGGAAAGAAAGTTCTTGGGGGAGACAAGAAGGGAGACAATGCGAAGACTAATGTCTTCGCATTGTCTCTCTATTTTTCTTCACTTTCTCATTGAAAATCTCAACAGAGCGTTGTCTCTGGCTGTCCATCACAAAGCCAATTCTATTTATACCAAATGTTTTGAGTTGAATCATTGCATGAATCTGAGCCTGCGAGAAGCCATGTTTTCTCCATGATTTGCTCAAATTATTCAGATCCTTTTAGCCAGTTTTGTTCCATATTCCTTTCCCCGGGATAAACAACAAACAAGGCCAGCAATACAAGCTGTTATTATTGTCTGAGCCACAAAGCCATTCAATTCTTTCATACGATTCTGTCATAAAATGGCGAAAAAACCCTCTTTTACAAGGCTAGACTATGTCAAGGCACGGTTTTGGTCTCCCAGCTTCAATTATTCTCTGTCTTTCAGCAAACGAAAAACTTGAAAATGATTTACCAAGTAACATTGTAATAACATCATTACTAACAGACTCTGCCATAATATTGTAAAATAGATATCAACAAATTAACAGGCTAAATAATATTCACTCAAAGAATTACTGAAAACACATTCACTTTAGTTGACGTTATTTTAATAAACTGTTCTGAGAATACAACACAATAAATAATTTTTATGTGTGTTGCCTTAGTGGCCTTGAAATGATTGACATAGTAATGAGGAAAATACAACACAAGTATAAATCAAAGACAATAAATTCAAGAAATTTTGAAAAATAGGATCCCGCCAAAATTAGTACTGAACTTAGAAACAAACACTATTGTTATGAACTCTTCTTGGATATTATTAAACGGAGGTCTATCAGATATTTCAAATTGTTATATTCCTTTATGTTAACAGCTTTGACCATGAAAGAAAAGGCATATCCAGGGTTTACCTAAAAAAACACAACAAAAAGTTATTTATATATAGGAACTACAGGGACTCACTACTTCGTAACACAAAAGCAAAATCAAAGCACAAAATTACAAAACATAAAAGAACAGAGTTATAAATTGAATTAATCAAAAAGGCAAAATCCACCTACCATCAAGATCTGTCAAAAAAACGTAAACAAATGAGAAAAATGCTGAAAAAAACTAAAAAGCTGTTTCTAACCAAACCAACGAACAACATTACCAGGGATAAATTTGATGTAGCTGGACAAACAAGTAATAATACAAACATTGACAACGGATTTTGTCACTTTTTACAGAAAGTAGCAAACCAACTTAAAGGTAGCCCCATCAAATTTAGACACTTCGTCTGGTCAAGACGGTCACTATGAAAAGTGTCAGATCCACTATTTTTTTTTCAATATCTATCAGTGGAAGTGAAAAACACCTCAAGTCTTTAAACAGAAAGACAGCTGAAGGAAATGACAATATCCCAACATACATACTGAAAGATTGTGTACAAAAATTAGCACAACATTTATCGCACTTGATCAATCTTTCTTTGAAAGCTGGACTGATGCCTAATGAATTAAAAACAGCGAAGATCATGAAAATTTATAAAGGCGGTAAAAAACCAGCTACCAGAAACTATCGTCGGATATGCGATATGCCGGTAATTTCTAAGATACTAGAAAGATGTGTTTATTTTCAAGTAATTGATCACTTGAAATCGTAGCAATTATTGTCAACGCAATAGTTTGGACTCAGAAACCTCTCTCTGATCCCCTATTAATGCAAAAGCAGCAAATACAGTTGCTATTATTGGACCGACCACGACTTCATGAAAGCCACCAAGCAGAAAATCATGACCTCAGTCTATGCTGGATGCAAAATCCGACCCTCTTCTGTTCTGGCTGATGGCGAAATTTCTTACTACGGACGTACTTACGTTGCCATCAATTTGGCAAGCCTGATTCCAGCAATGCTTATTCGCACGGAAAGGATTTAAATCGTGTTATAATATTGAGAGAGTTCGAAGAGTGCGCAAAAATCAATATTACAAAGCCTGTAGCAGGCTTTTATATGATTGTGGTCCGGATGAAAATCCACGGTTTTTGAAAACCCTAGACATTTCTTTTCAATTCGACATTCCAAGGAATATAATTTTGAGTTACTGATTGTATCAACTCTTGGATGCAGTTTGTCTGCAAAAAACAATGTGAAAAGGAGAATGGTACTTTTTAGCAATACACTGTTTGTTTTTTTCCTTCCTCGTGATACCTTAAGCACTCATTTGGACTCGCAAAGAAAACACAACCTCGTTGATCCGTTGATTCTAAACAGCGAATACTCTGTCCTTTCGTATGACAGCTGCTGCCCATCTGTGAAGACGAAAGTGCACAAACCTGTCTGTAAAAAATGTGATAATTATTATCCAAGCTTGCAGTTTTAACACACCGCAATAAAGTTTGCAATGGAATTTACACAGTCAACAACGATTCCAGGGACTAGATTGTAAAGCAAACTGTTGACGAAGCTGACAGAGGTGATATCATAGAAGAGGCGCCAATCATCAACGTATTTGACTTGCTTTAAAATTTTGCATTTTTGACGTTGAGGTCACTGAGGATATTGATAACCAATAACTTTTATTTAAATTGGTATAAGTGATGAGTCTTTTCAACGGAGTATTTGCTTCTTTTTGAATCAAAAACTTTAGTATGTAATTACCTTTTGTTCAGGGTGGTCCATGCAAAACTAAGACGTCTGAATAATGGTTGTAATTGTTTAAGACAGGTTTTGACAAAGGAGGGAAGTGAGGTAAAAAATTTCATAAATACTTCATAAATAAGACTTCATAAATATATGGTCCTAAAGCACATTCATTTTCAGGAAGGTGTTTGCAGTTACTGTGTAAGGATTAATCACCATGCCCTTAAGTGTAAGTTTAAAGATGCTACATGCACATTTTGTAAAATAAAAGGTCACACAAAAGTGAGTAGAGTAAAGAAAGATGAAGAGAAGACCAGTCATTTTGTTAAAAAGTATGGTGCAATTGGTATTCTTCTTCTAGTCGCCTTATCCTTCATGGGCATTGGATGTGACCTACTATCTTATTCGGTCTCTTGTTTGATGTATGATGTCACAGATGGTGAGGTTTAGCTACCCTTTTATCCAAATAATGTAGGTATGTAGCTGGGCCGCTCTGCCTTTTTTTTCGCTAAGCTTTCTTGAAAAAATTGTATATTTAAGATTGCTTTCACTTAGAAGATGTCGGGGGAACTTCGTCCGTCTTATGATATACTTCAAGTCTCTGTTGGCATTGGCTCTTCTTAATACGTCTTCGTTGTTTATTCAACTAGCTCACTTGATCTTAAGGATTCTTCTCGGAAACCATATTCTCGTAACTTCCAACCCTCTCCTTTTTTTGTCAAATTGTCGAGCAGTCACAACCAAATATTAGGAGAGAAAAGACATATTTTGATTTTTTTCTTTACCTTAATCTTTATTTTGCATCCTTGATCATACCTATCCAAAATCTTATGTCATATGACACTTGGTATCTGATGATAAGATGCTTTCTAGACACTTAAATTTCTCTACCTGTTTGATATTTTCCCTCCATTAACATTGACAATACATCTTTTTGTGACATGACATGTGTTTTTATTATAACTATACATTCTGTTTTCTGGATGTTGATGGTGAAACCTGTCTGGCTGGCTCCAACAATTGTATCCAGCGGATAGTCCAAATCTGTTTCACTGCTGTTAATTAGTACAGCATCATAAGCCATCATCGAAGCAAAAACAGAAAGTTGGAAGGAGGTACTTGAAGTTGCCATGTCCAACAGCAATGATCGGGACATGTGGAAAGTTATAAAGGGTCTCAATGGTACACCAGAAGCTAATTCACCAAACGAGGCCATGTCTGTAAATGGGAGACTGATCACCGACGCTAAAGCCAAAGCCAACGTCTTCGTCAATCATTATGCCAATGTCAGTAAGCATAAAACATCTACCGCTGGCCGAATGCTTAACCGCAAATTGAAGAAATGCCTCGATGCTCCCTTTGCCGACGACAAGAGCTGCTCTGACTTCTCCATCAAAGAACTAACGTCCGCAATCCAACGAATAAAGAGGAAAGGTGCTGCTGGTCCTGACAACATCCCACCACCATTCTTAAAGGCTCTTGGACCGATCGCTTTACAAGAACTTCTCGCCATCTTTAATGACTCGTTTCGACATGCTGACTGTCCT